>PVHP010042405.1:0-14999 GCA_004024765.1 Zapus hudsonius
GATCCGCGCTTTCCAAGAGGCACGGGGGTTCTGGGGTGTCCTAAGTTCCAGTCTCAATGTATGGCTTTAAAAAAATCAAACAGAAACCAAGCGCAGCTCTAAGCGCAGCTCCGGACCTGGGCAGCAGGTGTTTGGGGTTTTCTTCCCCAGTGGGTGCCAGCCGCTGGCTAAGTGAAAACATCGCTCCAGGCGTCCACATCTGGACCCATTCCTACTCAGGCAAAAGGAACTTTCTAGGTTGTGACTATAGCTAAGCCTTAGAGGGTGCCATGGGTAAAGTGGGAGGTGAGTGACCAGTTGGAACCGGTGGCTCCCAGTGGGCCTGGGTTCTTTCCTCCCCTGCTAGCTGTTAGCTGTTAAGCTGCAGCAGACATCGAGAAGTCCCGGGACTGTCCGCACCCGCCAGGTCTGCTCGCTTCCCGGGGTTCAGCTGCCCGCCCGGAGCGGGTCCCACCGCCCGCGCCACCGCTGCCGCAGCCCGGGCGCTCGGCTGCAGCAGGGCGCGGGAAAGGGCACTTTGGCGCGGAGTGGGAACCGGGAGGAGGGGGATGTGGCGACACGGAGCCTGGCGACGATACCCCTCCTGGGTCCCCCCTCGGGGCACAACCCCCGTCCCTACCTCTCCGCGTTCAAACCTTCTCCGGCCCTTCCCCACCTGAGCCCTCAAGCAAGATGACACCCGGACCCCCGACCTGGGCTCGTGCCCACCTGCCCCTCCCCCTACCTCAGTTCCCAGCACCCAGGGAGGAGGGGGACGCGGGGAGGGGGTGGCCGCCGCAGTCTCCCGGCGGCTCTGGCGGGGGCAAGGGCTTCGGTGGAAGAAAATGGGCGGGGGCAGGGAAGGACAGACCCTGCAGACGCTGAAACGGAGGGGGCGCGCCGAGCCCCCAGGACAGGCGTGCCGAGCAGAATGGGGAGCGGGGGTGTGTTGGGGGGGTGGAGGAAGTAGGTCTCCGGGAAAGTTTATCGGGGGAAAAGCCTGGCACCTTGGGGGAGGTGGGGGGCTGGCAGGATGGAGAAACTGAAGCCACGATCCAGGTGCCCCGCAACCCCAGACGGGGATGTCTTGTCTCCCAGCCCCCCCCCCCTTACACTGGCGGGATCCGGCCAAGTTGCGGCTGGGGTTGGGGAGAGTCTTGAGGGTGAGGGTGGAGGTGAGGATGGGGTGAAGGAGAGGGGGACAGACTGAGGCGTGCATGGAGCAGAAGGACCGTGGGCAACTGCGAGAGGGAGAGGCTGAGGCGGGGTGGGGGCGGGGAGGGGACCGGGACCGCGTCGAGGTGGGGTGGGCTAGGGGCTCGGGTGGGGCGCGCGGCTCGGCCGGACTTACCCGCGGCGGCCGAGGCGCTGAGCAGCCCCCAGCCCAGCAGCCACAGCAGCGGCGGCGGCGACGGCCGGCGGCCCCAGCGGCTCCGGGCGCCCGGCCCCAGCGCTGAAATCCCGGCTTCGCCGCGAGCCCTCCCTGCGGGGCAGCCGCAGCGCCCGGGCTCCGGTCCCCGCAAGCGCGGCATGGCGCGGCCGGCAGCCCGAGGGAGAGGCTCCGCTCGCCGCCGAGGAGAAAGGAGGTCAGGAGAGCTCTGGAGCTTTTTTTTTTTTTTTTTTTTTTTCTGCTCGGAAAAAAAAAAAAAAAAATCCCGGTACGCGGGAGCCCTGAGCTTCTGCGGCTGGAATGAACCAAGTGTCCGCCCGGCCGGGGAGAGGCGCGCTGCGCTCTCGGAAATGACTCGCTCCAATCCCGCTTCGCGGGGTTCGCGCCGGGGGGCGGGCGGGGGGTGAATTATCCCCGGATTAATCACTCCGGAGCCGCTTCTCCGCCGCTCCAAATGCTGGGGGTGGAGGCGCAGCCAAGGGAAAAAAAATATATATATTGGGGGAGTGGGGGTTCTTTCAGCGCCACCTCCACCTCCAGATAAACCACAAATTACATCGAAAGGGTTGTTTATTCCTGTTTGTTTTACAATTGGCCAGTTTCTTTTTAAGTTCAGTCCTCTGGCTTTCATTTATATGATCATTAATACACCCCCTCCTATACACGCACACACGCGCGCGCGCGCACACGCGCACATACACACCTCTTCCACGCTTAGAAACAGGAATGCTGTCTGGGGGGAAAGGTAACTGAAGAAGAACGGGTTCCCCAAGTCGTGGCTCTCAAGAGATAATTTTGGGTGGTGGCTTTGAACTTGAAATCTTGGGGCTAGGGACGAGGTTTAGGATCCTCATCTTTCGTGACGTTCCATCCCATCCCATCCCGGGAAAGGAGCATATTATGTATGTAGATCGGGGCAGGGTTAAGAATTGGAGGGTGACTGGAACATCAAGGGGATGGGGAAGGTACCCATTCCTTTGACCCAGGGCAGTCTTACCCCTAGTTTAAGACAAAAATCTCAGAGGTGTGCGTTGGGGTGGGAGTGGGGCGAATGGTGAGGTTGGTGGAAGGACGGTGCAAGAGTTACTTGTGCAATTCATCCTCAAATTTAAATAAGCGGATCCTTCTTGCATCCCCTCCCCAGCCACAGCCCCCAAACCAGGCGAGTTTCTTCCAATGGCATAAACCACTGTTGCTGTTCCCTGGTAGACGTGGCTTCGGGGCCCCAAGGGCTCGGAGTAGGTCCCCACCCCATCCCCCACCCAGGCTTCGCAGCCGTCTCTGTCTGGTCTACCCCAGGCTCCTCTCAGCCAGTCACGATGGCTCCTTAGCTGTCTACGCCAAACTCTCGCCCAGCGCAAAGAGATGCTTGGGAAAGTGGGGGCCGGCGGGAGGGGACTGTGAGCGGCCAGGCTAGGGTGGGGGAGGGGGAGAGGCCCCATCAGGTCGGCGCAGCGCAAAGGTACCAGACGCCGGGCGGGACCCCGCCCCCTTTGCCCGAGGCGCCCGGAGCGGCGGTGCTCGGAGCTGTTTGATTCGGCCAGACCTACGCTCAGGCATCTTCCAGGCTCGGAGACAGAGGCCGGCGGGGTCAGTGGCTGGCAGGTGGCGGGACTGGAAAATTTCCTGGGAAAGAGCAAGACAGGGGCCTTTGGGGTTGGAGACCTGAGATGGGGAGGAGTAAGACCCAGGGTGGCCTGTGGTACAGCTGCCTGGGAATTTGCAGGGAAGGGCTTTCAGGGCAGGAACAGGAGTGGCTGGTGCTCCTTATTTCCCCACCAAAAACTTGCTCTCTCGATCCACACTTTTGCTGGGGCGCTAGGATGTCGGTCTACCTCCCTGCCCCCATCCCACCCCAAGTTGTTCCGGTTTCCCTGCATGAGCTCATCCCACAGCTGGGGAGCCTGCCCGGTGGCCCTGGGGCGGGCGGAGAGGACTCCTCCACCCCCATCACACTTGCTTTCCCGCCCCTCCCAAAGCAGCCTTGCTTGGTGCCAAGAACCATCCGAAGCAGCCAGAACGCCACAGTGAAAGGCTTGCTTTATATCCCTAGGGCAGCAGAGAGGGGGCATTTTCCTTCGCATTGTCCAGACCCCCAGAGAGAGAGAGAGAGAGAGAGAGAGAGAGAGAGAGAGAGAGAGAGAGAGAGAGAGAGAGCTCAGCCAGCCCCGCCACCAATTCTGCAGAAGAGGGGGGCTCTGGCGCAGTGGCCAGTGAGGGGTGGCCATAGGAGCTCTCGTCCCTGGCACCTGGCACAGGTGGGTTTCTGTCTGGCTCCTGATCTTGGCCTTTCCCCACTCTTGGGGGGACTGGGTTCTCTTTCAGAGAAAGGAACTGGCAGGGCTGACCAGGCCTTCTCTGCAGCCCACAGCTGGGCTGTTCTATTAATTCTGGGGCTGGAAGCCAATGGACTTTCCCCTACCCAAGAAATTAGCGTTGTGCCGGCAATTGACAGATGAGGTTTATTCCCAAATCTATCCATGGCACAAGAAGTATTTGTCATCCTTCTGGGGAAGGGGTCTGGGTCCCTATGAGCGACCCAGTTACTCATATCTTTCACCGGTGTGTTACTCTGATCTATTGGGGTCCACATACATTTACTGAATGCATCCTGTGCTCTGAGACTCTGTGCAAGGCTGTATTATGAGCTATGTGGAGATGCTCAGTGTGGTCCTGGGATGGGAGGAGGCAGGGCAGAGTGGAAACCCACTGATAGATAACAGATACAATCAGCCAGCAAAAATCAGCATGTATGAAAAGGCTGGTTACACAGAGCCACCTCAGCACACCTTGGCCTTACCCCTAAATCAGAAGGCTAGTTTAAGGAGGGAAGTAGGATTTAGACTAGACCCTAACACCTTGATAAAGGTTTTAACTGGATGAAGATTCATTTACTCAACAAATATTTACTGAGTATTCTTGTATGTCCAGGTTCTGTGCTAGATAAGAAATACGTACCACAGTGGGCAATCCTTGACCTGATGGAGGAAGCATTAAACAAGCAAGCATGCCTAAAGTTTCTGAGGAGGGAAGATGAGGAAGGCAAAGTTCATAGTACAGTGATCATTTACAGAGATCATTTAGAAAGGCCACTCTGATGTGACCTGGAAGGTGGGATTTGAAATTAAGCAAGGAAGGAATTTTGAAAGGGTTTTGGTACAAAGAGTACAGATAAGACCTTCCACAGGGAAGGGCTGCAGGTGATGGAGGGTGGGGCTGGGTCCAGGTGAGCAAGAGGAGATGCAGGGATGTAGGGCATGCCTAGAACAGGAAGGAGATCTTGCTTGTCTCCTAAGAGTTGACAGGGAACAGGGACTCAGATCTTTACTTTTATTTTTTACACATGTATGTGCATGTGTGTGCAGATGGGGTGCATATATGTGTGTGCAGGCGCATGTGCACATGTGGAAACCAGAGGTTGATGTCTAGCTTTTTCCTTTGAATGCTCTACCACTCTACCCCCCCCACCTCTTTTTGAGGCAGGTCTCTCAATTGAACCCAGAGTTCCCCAGGGTTCAGCTAGTCTAGCTAGCCAGTTTATCCCAGAGATCCCATGACTCCACCTCCTCAGCGTTGGGCTTACAGGCAGTCCATCACACCTGCCCAGGATTAACTTTGGTGCTGGGGATCTGAACTAGTGTTCTCATGCTTGCATGGTGAGCGGTTTACTGACTGGGTCATCTCTCCAGCTCCTGGATTTTATTCTTTTTCTTTTCTTTATCTTTCTTTCTTTTTGCACGTGTGTAGCAGTATGTGTGGTGATGGTGGTGGTGGTGGTGGTGGTGGTGGTGGTGGGGTGTGTGTGTGTGTGTGTGTGTTATGTGTGGGTTCTATGCACTTATATATGCTGATTCAGCCCCCAGTGGGCTCTCCTGTAGTGGTCCTGGAAAAACATTGGGTGTTCCCCCTATCACTCATCCACCTGTTTTTCCTGGAGCTTGTCTTTTGGGGGCCCTAGCAATTCTCTGGTTACCACTCTTCCATAAAACTAGGATTAGACAAGTGCATGGTTGTGCCCAGCTGTTTACATGGGTTCTGGAGATTCTGACTGGGCAGTCTCAGTACCTGCCCCCTCGTGCCCTCATGCTTGTCGAAGAAAAACTGCCGACCGTTTCTCCAGCTTCTGAATTTGATTCTTACACAGTGGAAATAGAAGGTGTGTTAGCTTGCCGGAATTGTCACCATAAAGTACCACAGACTGTGGCTTAATAAACCATAGGCAATGATTTCCTCACAACTCTGGAGGCCGGAAGGATGTCTCTCCAGTTGGCTCCCTCTTGGCTTGTACATAGTGGTCATCTCCCTGCATCTTCCCATGGTCTTCTCTCTGGAAGCATCTATATCCTGATAAAGTCACATTCAGAGGATTGGGGTGGGGGTAGTACTTCAACTGATAACTTTTAAAATTTAAAATATTTTATTTATTTGCAAGGAGGGAGGGAGAGAGAGAATATGGACTTACCATTCTCTCGTTCCATATGATGCACCACTTTGTGCATCTGGCTTTCTATGGGTACTGGGGAATCAAATCCAGATCGTTAGGCTTTGCAGGCAAGCACCTTAACCACTGAACCACCTCTCCAGCCCTCAATCAATAACTTTTGGGAGGTGGAAGCAAATCCCAGTCAGTGAGGACTGGAGAACAAGCAGATGCATGACAGTCAGAATAGGTATGCATTGTCTGTTGGGGCTGAGGGTATAGCTTGGGTGGTAAAATGCTTTCCTGGTGTGCATGAGGCTCTGGGTTTGATCCCCAGCATAGAGGGGGGATGGGGGTGGGGGTGGGAGGACTGTTAGGCTATGACAGAGCTCTGGTACAAGAGTTGTTTTCATTTCTAGTCAGTGGAACCAAGTGGCACAACCTGGCTTCTGAGTAGAGGATGAAAAGGCAGGGAAGGGGCACATCAAATGGCTAAGCACTCAGGAGGCTGAAGATACCACCATGGTCTGTGCCCCACTCTGAGTGGCATGGCCAAAGGCAGGGATAAATGGAGGCTCTGGAAACCCCTGAAGGGCGATAGAGTGAGGGCCTCAAAATGCTGACCAATCTGGCTCTTGTCTCTTGGGCTCCCCAGGGTGTGGCTCTCAGCCCAGCCCCTAGTGCCTAGTTTCTTTTCTTTTTCCAGATGGGCAGAAGGCAGCTCTGGGTCAAGGTCTCTTCATAATATCACACTGCAAATAAATAAATAAGCTCAATGTAGGGTAGTGACTTGCCAAGATAAGCCTAATATCCAGATAAGATCAGAGTTTGTTTTAGTAAGAAAACAAAGCCTGGTGCTCTGGAGAACTCAGCCTGATTCAAGGAAGGACTGTAAACTCAGGCCCTGAAATTTTCATTCTGACCCAAGAAGAAAATCAAAGAGCCTTCTGAAGCAGAGAGAAGAGGGCAGGAGGGGGAAGAAAACAAATGGATGCTCTGGCTCTGTGAGGGTGGGAATGGAGACTAGGGGAGATGGGACTGTGGAGCCAGGGCTAGACTTACAAGGAAGGTCTGGGGTCTGAGCTGCTGCGGGGTTGCTAATCCTGACCATGGTCAGGCAGAATCCAGTGTTTCCCAAGGGCAAGGCTGGCATGGTGGTGATGGCAGGACAGGTGACAGAGGAATTTGTCTTGGTGAGCCTGTGAGCCTCCACAAGCAGGAGAGAGAGACGTGAACAGGACCACAGTGCTACCAAATGCTGGGGCCACTGAATCCCTATGTCTTTCCCGAAAAGTCTCCAATTTTGAAAAGAGAAAAAGGACAGAGTACACACAAGCGACAAGACAGGTCCATTTTCTCCTCTGCGCGTCAGCCCATAATCCCCAGGAAAGGGGCTGTCATGGGCTCTCATCTCTCCACAAAGCTAAAAGCACCTCCTACCAGCCATTCACCTTCCTTATGCTGCTTCCTCTGCCTGCAGGTCCATTCCTTCTCTCCTACCCACCACTCAGCTCAAGTGTCACCTCTCCCCAGGTAACCTATCCTCGATCCTCCCCACTCACCACCCCTGCTGGCCTAGATGGCCCTTTTAGTAGGGGCAGCTAGCTGGACACCACAAATGCCTGGCTTCCCCTTCTACGACATAGAGCAGTGATTCTCAACAGAGGGCAAATTTTCCCTCCAGGGGACATTTGGCAATGTGTGCAGACATTTTTTCAGTTGTCATAACTGGCAGGCGCCACTATCATCTTGAAAACAGAAGCCAATGTTGCTGCTAAATATCCTTAAGATGTGCATGGGGGAGCTCACCTTACCCCGAAGTATGATTTCACCAAATTCAGTCAATAGTGCTGAGCTATCAGTGAAAAGTGGACACCCAGTCAGGACTACATCTCCCAGCCATCTTTGCAACTGAGTGCAGCACGAGATGAGAATCTAGCCACACAGGAAGGCAAGCTGGAATGGATAAGATACAAAGCAGTTAGGGATAATGGAGCCACAAGATATATAAGCCTATGTGTCCAAGTCACCATCAGGAGAAAAAAACACCTAGCCACCAGGAACACCTATACTGGACCATTACAACAAGTGAAACGTCCTTTCTTAGTGGGAAGCCATTGAGCAAACTACCTGGGATTCTTAAAGCAACTAGCAGTGCCTGGATAGCTTTCCTTGTTTTCCCAGGGGTCCTCTGTGAATTCATTCACTAACTTCTTGCTTAAGCATTCATTTGTTCACACTACATATGCATGTCAAGCTCTGTGCAAAATGCCAAAGAATTACATATAAAGAATAAGAGAGGGGTAGAGAGATAGCTCAGTGGTTGAGGTCCTTGCCCGAACAACCACAGTTCAGTTCCCCAGTACCCACGTAAAGCGAGTTGCACAAAGTGGTGCATGGTTAGAGTATGCTCATTCTCTGCCTCTCTCTTCTATCTCTCTCTGCTTGAAAATAAATAAAGGACATATTGTTAAATAAAGAACAAGAGGGTTAGGAGATGCCTCATTAAGTAAAGTCCTAGCCTTGCAGGCATATGAACCTGGGTTTGATCCACAGAGTCAAATTAAAAAGCTACAAAAGCCAAGTATGGTGGAGTGTACTTCTTGTATCGTTAGTGCTGGGGAGACATAGACAGACCTCTGGAACTTTCTGGATAGCCACTTTAGCCTACTTGATGAGCTCTAGGCCAATGAGAGACCCTTTCTCAAAAAGGAAAAAATAGAGTGAACAGAGTCTGAAAGAAATGATACCCAAGGTTGTCCTCTGGGCTCCACAGACATGTACACCATTGTGTACATGCACACACACCGATGCACACCACAAGTAAATAAGACATTACCCATGGTCCTTGCCCTCAGTTGGTTAATGTTTTATTGAGAAGAGTTAAACAGCAAAGCATGATTAATTGTGCTGGGAGAGCTACAGGGTGGGATGGAAATGAGAAAATTCCCTAGCTCAGCTGAGGGACAGAGGCAGGTGAGAGGTAGCACTTTCCAGAAAATGAAATAAAGCACAGAGCAGAGATACAAGGAGGTGAGATACGGTGTGAAGATGGCAGCATCCAGGAGCACTCCAGCTGGGACAAGGTGGTGGCTTTCTCATTTGCTCCCATCCAGGTGGATTGAGAGCTCATTATGGCAAAAATCTTGTCTTGTTTCTTGAGTCCCTGGTGCCTGTAGTATGCCTGGAATTCTCTTCTTCTGTGTGACCTACGAGAGACCTTCCCTGCTAGTCTGCTGGGAGCAGAACTCTCCCTTCTTCCCATCTGTGCTCAGTTCCCCAGCTCAAGAACACTTTCCATACCCCTAGGGTCCTGAGCCAGTACCCTGCTGAGGAGTTACCCTGGACACTCTTACTGGGCCCCCCCATCCAGGCCACCACAAGTTTTCTAAAGTCTGTCCCCTTAACACTGCCCAGACCCTAATCAGGACCCAATGATCTGTCTCTCAGGTTACTGTAAACCATTGAGCCACAGGTGAACCACCTCTGCTCTTCCTCAGCCAATGTGTCTTTCTCTTTGTCACCAGTCATCTTTTACAATTGTAAACTGGCTCTTTGTTTTGGTTGTCCACCTCTCCTGAACTTCCAGGTCCCTGCTCTGGTAAGCTCAGCCTGGCTGGGCTGAGATAGTGGGGAAGGGGGGACCCCTGTTCCCACGTGGGCTCTCTACTCCCTTCTGCTTTCCACATGGCGGGAGCTCTCTGTACTTTTCTTAATCTAATAAAGTCTCTTTAAGTCTCAAAAAAATTAACCTGAATTCACAGCCCTCCCTGGGCTTTCTGCATGGTCTACAGAAATCTCCTGATAGAGCCTCCATTGTCTGTCCCTTCCTTCCCATGAAGCCTTGGGTTTCTGTGTTCCTGAACTCCCCTCTCCAGCCCTTTGGAGGCCTGGCGTGTGCTCCTCTTCCTCATCTTCTTCTTCCACTGCCTGTGTCTTCCCTGCCTTCCTGACCCTTCAAACCTCAGTGCAGGTGTCAGGACTATTCTGACTCCATGGTTCATAGTGGATGTTCAATGAACTTGTATGTGTGGATGGATGGACCCAACAGTGTCACTCCCAGGCTTCGTTGTCTGAGCTTCTTAAAGAAATGCCTTCATTGACTTATGATTTAATGTTACACTCACTGTCTTCAGAGAACCCCAATATGAGAAACGGACTGACTTAACATCAGTTCTGTCTTTATGGAAACAGAATTGAATATATTGCCCACTATGTCACTCAGAGTCCTTTATACAAGGACTCATGATAAATTCATGCTTGAGGTTATTTCCAGGAAACATTTTGTCTCTGCAGATGAAGATGTGTATTTTCTGCTGTCAGAAAATAAAAACAGTACCACCCAACGTGTTGCTGGTTTTGCTTCAGCTGACAAATAGGGATACCCAGCTTTATTGCTTTATTACCTGTATGCAGCTGGACCAATTCAGGTGCATGGAAGTAACAGGTCCTCCCGCCTTCTGCAGATGGTGTCTGCTCTTGCTTTATTCTTCAGTGCTGCATTTTGTCCTTTTTAATCTGAAAGCTGCCTCAAATCAACTCAGCAGTAAGCTAGTGGAGATCTTAAACAAATTTGTATTAGTGACCAATGGCCTGGCATAGAAGTCAAGGAAGGAAAGGCACAATTTACATCTTCTAGTTCACTTGGGTCCTGTAAAGAGCCTTTCCTGGACTCCCTGGGGAACCTAGAAGAACTTGGGTCTGGCAGAAAGACCAAAGCAGGAGGTGATGAGTCAACCACACTCTGGCTTTATGACTGCTTCATGGGACTACCCCTGTAAGCCATCTGCTTTTCCTCCACCAACTATGACAGTCCTGCACCTCAGGTTTAAATGAGGATTTCACAGTTTGCCATTGTCTATGTATCACCAGGTTGTTCATAAGAATTGCTGATAATAATGTTTCACTGATTGCACATCAAGGGCCAGGTGCTATGTTGTGAACATGTTATATGTATTTCCTTCACCCAGAGACTGGGGAGATGTCTCCTTGGATAAAATGCTGCCTCACAGCATGAGAACCAGAGTTTGGATCCCAAGCACCCAAATGATTGTTGGGTGGTTATGGCTATTCTTGTAATCACAGTATGTGGGAGGTTTGAATCCTTGGAGTAGGCTATTAGCTGCATCTGGGAACTGTGGGTTCAAGTGAGAGACCCTCCGTCAGTAAAATAAAAAGAAATGGGCTGGAGAGATGGCTCAGCGGTTAAGGCACTTGCCTCCAGTGCCTAAGGCCTCGGCTTCAATTCCCCACATAAGCCAGACCCACAAGGTGCTGGCTCTGGTGTGCTCTCTCTCTCTCTCTCTCTCTCTCTCTCTGCTTGAAAAATGAATAAATAAAATATTTTTTAAAATAAAATAAAATAAATAAAAAGAAACGTCAATCAAGCCATCCAACATCAACCTCTGGCCACTATAGGCAAGCTTACCTATGCACACCCACCCTCATGTATACAGAGAAAAATCCCCTACTGCTACCCTACCTGCCTACTGCTGTTTAATTTTGCATGCCAAAGGAATTCAACATATGCAAAGCCATCTTGAGCAAGTAACAGAGCAGGGATTTTAACTTGCAAGTGTCAGTTCCTGGGCTGAGGAAATGGCTCAACATTTAAAGGCATTTGCTTGCAAAGCCTGACAACTCAAGTTCAATTCTCCAGTTCCCATGGAAAGCCAGAGACAAAGCGGTGCCTGCATCTGTGATCCCATGTGCCTGTGACAATGAGAGAAGGAGCTTGTGAGCCAGCTAGACTGGCATTTGTTTGCAGTGGCAAAAGGCCCTCCAGGCTGTCCTCTGACCTTCATACATATGCACCTCTACATACATACACATACACACATATATGCAAATAAAAATAAAGTTGAGGGCCAAAGAGATGGCTCAGCAGTTAAGATGCTTGCTTTCAAAACCTAATGACCTGGGTTCAATTGCCCAATACCCACATAAAGCCAGATGCACAAAGTGGCACAGGCATCTGGAGTTCATTTGCAGTGGCTGGAGGCCCTGGCATGCCACGCCCATTCTCTCTGTGTCTGTCCCTCTTCTCTCTGTTTCCCTCTGCTTGCAAATAAATAAAATATTTTAAAAAATAAAATTGAAATAAAAATTTAACTACCTCCTTACATGTGAGCAAGGAAGGAAGAAGTAACAAGGTAATTTAGACCCCCAATCCAGGAATGATGGAGAATGCTGGTAGCATTGCCAGAAGAGGGGTGCCACTGAGGCACAGCCTTGCTTCTAGAATATTGTCTGGTCCTTTCTAAGGCTCTGGAAATGACTGGCTACCCCGTTCCGTTGCTGAAACAACATCTGGAGGAGATGGTTCAAATAAAACATGGTGTCATCTTCCTCTTTCTCTGGAACACCCTGTTCACTAGCCCCACTTCTGGACAGTCTGGCCCATTTGATATGATCAGCATTGTCATAAGAATCTCTGTTTTAGGGATTTCCAAAAAGTTTGAGGCCTGCAAATTCTATTATTAGCCCAATACAAAGAGGAAAACTGCAACATGGAAATCAGTAAATATTTAATTAAATGCAAAGTATAACATTATGTCAACTTCATTAACTGTTGAATTTGGTAGTCATAAAAATTTCATTACATTTGATAACGATTTGTAGGTTGGAGTTTTTCTCCTTGCATAAGATTTCCTGAGTAAGCACCAAGATTGGTGAGAAATCATAGTTGATTATAAGTTAAATACATTACTTGTGGCCAAAAACTTCAAAAACAAAATTGGCAAAAATCTTTGCAATTTTCTTTTATAACTGAAACATTATATTTATTCTGAGAGGCCAGCATGTTTAATAAAATAAGTCAGGTGAGGAATTGGGCCTCCGGAGTGGGCAGGGTGGAAGATTGTGGTTTTCTGTTTATTTTATTTATTCATTTTCAAGCAGAGAGATACAGAGGGAGAGAGAGAAAGAGAGGAGAGAGAGAGAGAGAGAGAGAGAGAGAGAGAGAGAGAGAGAGAGAGAGAGAGAGAACGCATCAGGGCCACCACCTTGTGGGTCTGGCTTATGTGGGTCCTGGGGAATTGAACCCAGGGCCTTAGGCACTGGAGGCAAGTGCCTTAACCGCTGAGCCATCTCTTCAGCCCTTCTGTTTGTTTTTGAGACAGAGTCTGCTAGGTATTGTACACTGGCTTTGTATTTGTGATCTTCCTGCCTCAGCCTCCTGAAAGCTGCCTCTTCAGTCCCTTTTTTCTTCCTTCACTCAGACCAGGTAAATACTGTACCTGTAAGCTATACCTCAACTCCCATTAAGTCTTAAAGAGTCCAGATCCTGCCTTCCCTCTTAGGTTTTCCATCTTGGTCATAGTTGTGACGAAGATGGAAGTCAGACTTTCGCTTGAGGAAGGATAGGGAGTGTTGCCCCTACTTGAGGTTTACCTAGCTCCAAGTGGAACAGCTGAGGATGTAGGTCAGTTGGTAGAGTGCTTGTATAGCATTCACAAAGCCCTGGGTTCAATCCCCAGCACTGTTTAAACTGACACATCTGTAATCCCAGCACATGGAAGTAGAGGCAGGAGGATCAGAAGTTCAAGGCTATTCTCAGCTATATCATGAGTTTGAAGCCAGCCTGGGCTACATGACACCTTATCAAAAAAAAAGAGAGAGAGAGAGAGAAAGAAAGGAAGGAATACAGAAAGAGAATAGGAAAGAATGAATCCCAGAGTCCTACATAATGATAGCCGACAGGCATTGGAGGCATAGATAGCATGTGGCAGATTAACCTCTCTGCTCTTTACGTATATTATCTCAATTGTCACAAAACAACTCTTTGAGGCCAGCGTTTCATTATCTCCGTTTTGTAGAAGAGTCAACTGAAGCACAGAGGGGTTAAGCATCCCGCCCAGGGTTATATGTGTAGTAACAGGAAATTTTAAGAACTTTTCCAAGTTAAAAATAATTCCTAGATGAAATGGTGTCTGTGATCATTAAATGCCTCTCTTGGAGTTCTCAAAAGGCAGGGTCTGACAGGGACTGGGGCCAGGGAGATGGCTCAGTCAGTAAGTGCTTGTCACTCAACCATGAGGACCTAAATTTTCATCCCCAGCACCCACAGAAATGCTTGGTGTGGCAACGCAGACCTGTGACCCTAGCATTCAGGAGGTAGAGATAGGTGGTCCCCTGAGGTGAACTTGAGATCTAGACTAGCCAAATCAGTGAGCTCTGGGTTCAGTGACAGACCCTGTCTCAACCATCAAGGTTAATAGCCATTGAGAAAGATAACAGTATCGACTTCTATTTCCACAACAACCTACACAACTCATGTATGTAGTCACCCACACACATATGAACATGCATACACACTACAAACACACACACACACACATATACACATACAAAAAAAGCAGGGACCAGACCTGTCTTGTTCACTCCCTCATCTTCAGACCCTCTCCCAGTCTGACTCCATAAAGACTGAAAGGAGCTCACTTTGTGCTACATTGAAACTGTGCCAGGTGCTGATTGAAAGCTTTGACCCCTTCGGGAGGCTATGTTGCTGTCTAGGAGAGAAGACATATTCATCTCTAATCCCTGTGCCTTGCACTATTGGGGCTCATAAATTTTTCTCTTTTGTCCTATACAGTCTGCTGGTCCCAGCAAGCTGGTATGCTAAAGCGCATGACTTTCCTCAGTTTCCATTGCCATAAAAGTCAAAAAATTCTTGCATGTGTACATGCGGTATACATGTTCATGTGTGTGTGCATGTACACACGTGTGTGTTGGCCAGAGGTTGACGTCAGTCAGCCGCCTTCCTATATTGCTCCCCACTTTCTCTCACTTGAATTTAGAGCTTGCCGACTCAGCGAGTGTAGTCGCACAGATGAACCTCCCAAATACTGGCATTACAGCTCCATTGCAATGCCAACTTGGCATTTCCTTGGGTGCTGGGGGTGCAAACTCAGGTCCTCGGGTTTGTATGGTAAGTACTTTATCCACTGAGCCATCTCCCCAACCCCAAGTTCAAAATTTGATGAGCCATTTTGATGCGCCCTGAAATTGAACCAAGTAGTCTGTTTCCAGAGCCCATGTGCCTTGCAGTAATGGAAATGTTCACTACACTACACTACAGTACGCTGTTCTGTTATACTATACTTTCTCTCTCTCTCTCTCTCTCTCTCTCTCTCTCTCTCTCTCTCTCTCTTATATTGTGCAGTACCATAACCCTTGAGCACGAATGGTTCTAAAGCACTTGAAATGTGG
>PVHP010042406.1:0-15017 GCA_004024765.1 Zapus hudsonius
CTTCCCCTTGCCAGTGTTTGGCACACCTTCCTGCCGCTGTTTGCAGTGCTGTGGCAGAGGTGATGTCCAGCCCTCTGCTCATGCCATCGTTTTCCCTGCCAGGATGGAGTCTCCCCTCGAGTCCGTAAGCCAAATAAACCCATTCTTCTACAAGCCACTTTTGTTTGGGTTCTTTCTGCGCAGCAACTAGAAAGCTGACTGTAACACACATGCACACACACACATACACACATGTACACACACACACGCATCATACATATGCACACCCACAAATACACATTGATGACAAATGGGAGATTTAACTTAGCTAGGCAGTTGAAGATAAAAGAGTCCTGAAAGTGGAGATGTTTTCTCTCTTGGCTAAAAGCAGAAAATGTCCTTGAGTCTGCAAGTAAGAGGGGGTCACATTCTTTCTTATCTAGTTTTTCTCCAAGGAATCCTCACAACTTCCACCTTGCTGGAGGACAGAGATGCTAGAAGGGTCTGATCTTTCCTGATCTCTTTTTCCCTGAAGGAGCTCTCTTTCCCTAGATACCAGGCCCCAAGGACTACAAAATGCATAGACACCTTTGACCAGCTCATTCCCCACTCACCATCCAGTAAAGTCTTATTCCTATAAGAATTCCTCACCTGAGTCCCTATGTGGATTACCCACTGGGGCCCCCTTCTTTCTTCTCTTAAATTTTATAATAAAATGTTGCTAACCTTCACCTTCTATGATCTGTGAATTTTATTCTTTCAATACCCAAGGTAAGATCATGGAGGCCACTGAGTCAATTGAAGCTTGTGTGCCTATGAGTATCTGGAACAAGCTCATTCCAGAGTTAAAAGCCTACCCATGAGATGAGAATGGCTGTCACTCTCAAGAACACCCTGAATTCCCATATCAACATCATACATATAGCCAAGAATAAAATAAACATATTTCACATTATATCATTATGGGTATACTATTGTGAAAATTTTTCATTGTCTATAATTGTGTGTCCAGCAGCTAAACTCTTATTCCCAGACCGTGTACTATAGATGAACCTTTTCACAATACTAAAGACGTGTCATAGATTTTATGTTTATTTGGAGAGATTAAAAGTTTTGTCCCTAATTATATCCCTTTTAGGTTGCTGTATGGTGATTTAGACTGTGGGCAGTATTGCTCCAAACCTCATGCATTATTCCGTCCATGTTAACGTTCACTACACTTCAGTTCTAACTTGAGACAGGTCTCAGGCACTCAGAGAAACTATATTCGAAGGAGCATACACTCAAGGTCAGGTGACAGTTTCAAATTTAGAATTCTATTGATGATAGTGTGGTAATAAGAAGCAAAATATTATATCATATCCCAATTTTATGTTTTACTAACTGAGTAAACTTGGACAAACTTTTCTCATATGTAGGCCTCCAGTTTTTTTACTTATCCAACTGAGAGAATATTGCTATGTTGAGAAATAACCATAATTCATTGTAGCAGCTTAGCATCGAGCATGTTAAAAAAACAAAATTTTATAATTCTATAATTTGTGAAACATGTTTCATGTTTAGTTAGCCTAATAATTTCTATAAATAATTAGGTATTTTTTTAAATATAAGGTTTTTTACAATTAATGTTCAGATGTAAAGAAAATAAAAGCAGAAAAGATAAATGAACGAGGGACTCTTTCTTTAAATAATGTGGCTCACCATTTCTAAGTTGTAGAACTGAAACAACCATAATTCTTCACTGAAGTCACTTCTTGAGTACATCTGATGTAGGAGAGGGTACTAACCTTCTAATTATAGTAATTCATAGCTTCCTTTAGTAGCTACCAGCCCTGGAAAGATGGCTCAGGCTTGTATGTGAAGCCACCCTGTGAATTAAGCAACTGTCCTCACAGAGCAGGGCAGTGAGCCAGGAGCTAGGAGCCAAACATGTGACATTCCATCTGCTGTACTAACAAAAGGTAAATGACTCTCACCCCAGGGGAGTCATTCAGATTCAAGAAGACCTCACCTTCCACTGGATGGTTAGCCCTGAAAGAGGCTCTGCTTAAGAAGAATAGAATCAAAATCGAAAATCTATTTAACACAATGTATTGAGGTCATTTCCACTCTATATTGAAGGATCTCAGTAAGAGGAAGTGTCAGGAGGTCTATAGTTAGGAGGTACAGTTAAAAATTTAACAGTGCTCCAGATTTTCAGCACATCTATCACTGCTGTTGACAGCACTTTCTCATCTTTTCTCCTGATGCAGCCTGTAGTCTTCCCCTCTCTTTTCCAGTATTTGAGAACAATGTGTGAAGATGTTATTAAGAGAAAAGGAAGTTATATTTTGAAAGGGTATTTGGAGGAACAGGAAAGTTCCTGGAAGGATAGGTCCAGCTCTGTCTGTGTAGTTGCTCTGACTATGATTCATTGTAACCCTCTCTGGCTAAGGGCTATGAAGTCATCTGGGGTCATCTGGCCCTGTACATCCAGTACTCGCTATCAGCATCGGAGGTACCTTGCTCCTTAGCAGAAGACTGAGAACAACTTTGTTTCTGGAAAGGTTAGTTTACAATCATGCCCATAATTGTCCCTGAATATTTCATGCTTAGAATATTGACTACTTCCAGTACTTTTAAGAATCAACTTCATTTCTAGAGCTGTTCCTGGTTCATAGCAGAAGTGAGCAGAAATGAACAATCTCATATAATTCCTTCCCCCATACATTCCTCTCTGGGCACTATATCAGTATTGCACAGCAGACAGGTCCTACTGTTTTAATAGATGAGCCTCCGCTGTATCATCCGCCACTGTCTATAATCCACAAAATGAAATTGTATCAGCACGCCTCTCTCTAAGGAAATTAGTAAGCAATTATCTTCCTCAAAGGTCAGTATATGGCTGAGGACGATTTGAAATACAGTTGTTTGGCAACACACACAAGGATTTCAAGGTGCTTCTTTCATGTGCACTCTTTTAGAAGAATCGGGCTTTTGAGTTTATATATAAGCTATTGTTTCAAAGATTTTCATTTTTAATTATTGTAAAATGAAGCTAACCTATGTTAATTTTTTTCTAGTGTTAATGATTTGCAAATAATCTGCAAATATTTTCCACAAGGAAGAGGTTGCAAATCGATCCGCATTTGCTAAGAAAAGATGATAGGCTTTCTGAAAACAGCCTTACTAAAAACAGACTAATGGTATACATGACACAATTCAACAACACATAATTATGGATATCTATTTCCTTCCTCTGTTTGAGAAACACCGTGAGACATTGGCACAGGTGCCAGAGGGGATGATCTCATCACTTTCATGTTGCATTGTTTTTTTCAAAATGGCCATGAAGTTAGCTATCCTTAGATAGAATAGCATTACAAAATAGGCAAACCACATTTCTTTACATACAAACCCAGTTTGCAAAGTAGTAGTTTCATGAACAAAAAATTTCCGATAACTATATTATTATTGCTGAGGTCTCTATTCCCTGAAGATAATGTTTTATTATAGATCCATAGTGAATATGAAGAAAACATTTGACTAGGAATTGTCCCTATGTCCAAATCATCTATGCTGTGTGGACACACACACACACACACACACACACACACACACACACACACACACATGCAAATCCACACAAATATTCCAGTCCACATCCAAGTGCAAGGCAGTGATGTTTCAATTTGATGACTAAGAAGCAGAAATTCTGAATTCTTTTTATTCAGCTTGTTTTGAATCCCTCAAGAGATTATATGACCCATCACATCTTGGGTGGTAATTTGTTTCACTCAGTCTATCAATTCAAATGCTAATCTCATCCAAAACACCTCTATAGACAAACTCAGAAATGTTTTAAACAAATATGTGAACACTCTGTGTTCCAGCAAATTGATTCATAGAATTAACCATCAAAACAATAATCAAGCCTGGTTAAGGACCGCATCTCTATGCAGACTAGTAGAAAGAAGTGAGAGGTTATGAATGAGGGGTAAGGGATGGGGGGAGGGGAATGGCTTAAGCATGAGGCTAAACCAAAATGGGTTCAAAATCATAAAATCCTCAGGAGCATACTGTAACCTATTGAGCAAGTAGTGGGCATCGTCTGGCAAGAGGGGCCATGAATAGTAGGGGAGAGAGTCTAAGCCTGTGAAAAATTGATCAGTTTGACAACTCCTGGTCCCAGTCACTGGTTCCTTCCCTCACTGAGCTGTTGACCAAAGTGACCCATGAGGTTCCAAAAACAAGACAGGATTCTGTCAAAGCTCTTGAATGCCCAACCCAGGCCTGAGGCAAAACCCTGTTGCTAAAAAAAATAACACAGAATGCCATCGATCAGCATTCAGAGACCCTTCAAGATCCGGAATGGTATCCAGCCCCCAGATGTTAGTTAGTGCAGTGCTGGAAAGCACTGCATAAGCTGCCAGGGGAAACTGATCGACAGCTGGAGCAAACAGAGACCACTGGCATGAAACACAGTCTGCTGCCAGGAGCAGGCTGACCACACTTTCTACTGGGAGAGAAGAGCAAATCAAGAAAGGAGCACTTGTGCAATGGAGGAGCCAAAGCCTGGGGGAGGCAATCAACAGCTTTTAAATTCAGCCAAATATTCCACTTAGTGAGGGGGAGCCCTTAACTGGAACTGGGGATTCAGGGCGATATGCACTGGGAGCCGGACTCTTGGGCCCCCAACGAAAGATGCACTATGTGAGTGATTGAAGGAGAGGCTACTAAAACTAGAATCTAGCTAATTCAGAAATGTGTATCACAGTTAACCTATACTGATCTCACTCTCCGATGGAGATTCTGTTTGTATCTTTCAGAATGCAGCCAGAGAGCTGTGGCTCATCCAAACCAACCAATGAGCCACAGACCGATAGTTGACATCCTGACAAGAGATGAGTCACCCCAGACCTACAGTGGAAGATCCATATGGAACCCCACAGAGAATGATGGGATGAACAAGTGACCCATAGCCACAGCCAATCAGTCAACACAGGATAAGCCAGTGAGACAGACACCAATGATTTTTGACACAACCTAAATCAGAAGTACAGAGACCCCCTAAGATCTCAACAATAGAACAGCCTTAATAATCACCCACCATGACTCAGGGAACTGAGCGGAAGAGGGGGCAGAAAGATTGTGAGAGCCTTGGTGGGGGAGAATACCCAAAGTCATGGCCGCCCTCAGTAGCAACACTCTAAGGTTGGCAGATCCAGGCTGTCTCCTAGGCTGTCCATGGTACCCTGCCCCAAGGACTGATCCAGACTGCCCAAGGAGGAGAATATCCAGCTGATTGGAGATGGGGAAGAGGGGCATTGGGGAACTGGGGATAATAACTCATTGTTTGCCCGTTAAATAATGTAACTCATTATGGACAAAAAAAGCCAATTATCAACATAAAAAATATAGGCTATTATTGCTCTTGTTTGCCTAATAAAACTAAGTGGTAAATCCCAGTTTTTAAAGAATCCACTTTATTTTTCCCATTGTTTATTTGGTTTTTCAGTTAACTCTATACCTACTTTCTTTTACAGATTCATTTTTATTTAGTAGAGGAAAAAGAAAAAAAAAAGAACAGAGTAGGAGGCACAAACCACTAGCCCATAAACCAAAAGTGTTTCATGTTTTTAGACCTAGTTTTCTTATCAGTAATATATATTTGGGCTAGGTGGGAGGTTCACTGGACAAAGTAGTGGTCTTGCAAGTGTGAGAACCATGGCACCCATGTAAATGGTAGGAGGATATTATGGCTGTCTATAATCCTAGCTGGCTGTAATCCCAGCACTTGAGAAGCAGAGACAGGAATCCCTAGGGTAATCTGACTAGCTATACCAGCCCAATTGATGTATCCTAGGATCCAGTGAGAACCTTACCTCAGCGAATATAAAGTGATTGAGGAAGACCCCACTGTCAGCCTCTGGTGTGCACATGAAAACACATGTCCTTATACATCCACCATGCATGCTGTGATGGTTAAATTTTGTTAATTTGACCTGTTTAGTAATCCACAGTAATCTTGGGCGGGTCTCTGGGGGTGCTTACAGGAAGGATTAACTAAAGGAGGAGGTCCTTCCTCCAGAGTGAGCCCTTACTCCAGAGTGGGCTGTCCTCTCAGTAGGGGGCAGGAGGTAAGTAAACTCTAGGGGAAGAAAATTGCCTCTCTTCTCCCCCCAACCCCTGTTTGCTGGTGTATGTGTATGGTGTTGGTGATGCATTCTCTCTCTCTCTCTCTCTCTCTCTCTCTCTCTCTCTCTCTCTCTCTCTCTCTCTCTCTCTCTCTCTGTTTGACCCTCAAAAAAAGGTGGGGAGGGATAGCCTTTTTTGCCTTTATGGAACTTCCCCTAGATCTATAACTTCAATAAATCTCTTTCTTCCATAACTGTGCCTGGTTTGGAGGTTCATTCCAGTGGCATGTAGCTGACTATTGATATGGGAATTTGGGGGTTCAGGGAAGGTTCCCCAATTTATGAATTCCAAGTTTTAGGTTCTTTGCCAATCTTTAATGAAGAACAATAAATAAGGAAATAAAAAGGATGAAATTAGGAATTATTGCATTTATCTGGGGAGAAATCACAATATATGGGGCATATTTAAATGGAATTGGAACCTGGAAAGAAAGAAAGACATTACTATGTGGAAAACATATGTAAGAAAAGTGAAAGCTAGGAAGAATTTGAAGCTTAGAGAATAAAGTTAGAATGAAGCTGAGAACCCATGAGAGCTAGAGAAACTGAGGCATAGAAAGTGAAGTTCAGAAGGGGCTGCGGACATATGGAAAGCCTTGAGGAAAGATTTAGAGGGGCTGCAAACCAGTGAGAGCACCCATGTGGCAGATCCAGAGTGGGGATCCGCACATGGCAAATTGAGAGACCATGAAACAGAGAGAGCAGGGAGATTAGGATTAAGAACAGCAATATGCCTCCCTTCCCCACCCAGCCAGGTGGCCCAGTGGGGCTGAGAACAGAGACTCACATGGGGAAGTTTAGGCCACACCAAATGAGTAAAGAATCCAGGAAGAAAAAGGGAGAGACTCAGGTCAGTCTGTCACCTTTATAGTGTTTGATTCAGGTAGGTGGGGAAAAATCTGATTTGTTGTTAGATCTGGAGGATGGCTCACAGAGTCTGCCCATATCTGAGGCTGAGGTTGTAGCACTTCAACTGTGGACAGCAGGGGGTGTGGTATATCAGTGTCAGTCAGACACGAGTTCTAATCCAAATTTAGGAGTGTTTATTCTTGTCTCAAGATGAGAAATCAGGTGATTGGCATCTTCTGGTTTCCACTGGGCCTTTATCCCTGGCTGAAATTTGCCTGCTTTTCTCCTATTCTGTCTCACATGCATACTCAGAAAATGTTACACTTTACAAATCAGCCAGGTAATTGAAAAATGGTTATTCTTTCTTCTGTAAAAGCTAGACAGTGTTAGAATATGCATTGTATGAAATAAACCAATAGTAACTTACTCTGAGTGCATTATTCATACACATATATGTTGTAAATAGAGCATACATATTAAATATAACAATTATAAAGAGACTAAAATCAAAAATACTTCACACTTATACTCATCACATTGATCTCAAAAATAGAAGCAGGCAGAATATTTCAAAACCATTAAATGAAGGCTCTTCACAAGTCACTGGACTATAATGCCTAAAAAATAGCCCATCCTTAGTTTGAAAATTTCCTTTATTTTTAATGACAGTGTATGATAAATTCCAAACAATAATATATATATAGATATATATATACCATACTCTCTCTATATATATATTGCACCTTGAATAAATTATAAAATTTATAAATAATAGCAGATTAAATACCTTCAAAAAGTTTTTCTCCAAAGCTAATTTTAAAATTATAAAAATGTTAGATATTTTAGATTTCTTTTTTAAATTGTCAAGTCATCTTGAATCACTCATTTTGCTCACAATACATATTTTGCCATATTTTAATAGCACCAGAATTATAAAAGCTCTAACACTTAAAAATTGTGAATAACTGCACAATTTGATGAGTTTCTTTTACTTTCATGCATGAGTTAAATGAAATTGATCATATTCATATCTCATTATTCTCTTCTTTCCCATGTCTTTTCTCCCCTCACTGTTACGCCTTCATGTAGATGCTGTACACAAAATAGTACAGCTTATTTGTTTAACATAATTATCTCCACTTTCATTCATTTTTTTCTGAAAAAAAAATGACATAATTTCATTCTTATTTATTGCTGGCTAATGTTCCAATTTATATATGTACCATGTTTTCTTTACCCATTCATCAGCTTATGACCTCTCAGGCTGATTCCAAATACGTGTGCCAGTAAAGAATAAAAAAATTAATAAAGTATAATTCAATTTCTATATTCTTAAATAAGAAACATAATCTCTAATCTCCAAGAAGAGCATTGCAAACACCTTACCAGCAGATTAGCTTTATAATTTACAGTATCACTAAAAAGTGTTTATAATATATCTAACCTGTCTTCTATAATTTTGTGGTGGTGGAATCATGGCTCTCAAGCTAGCTAGCTGCATTTCTTATATTATGTCAAAAATAAGGTAGACTTTTAAGGTTTAATAACAGTCCTTGAAAAAAGAATGTGACCTTTTTTGACCTGCTCTGAGGAGAGCATTAAGCATGTGCTGGCTAAGTTAGTATTTTCCCTCCTTTTTAGCTTTTCTGGGGCAAAGAAAAGAGCAAGCAAAATAACACAGAAGGTCATGCATGACAAGCAATTGAAGCCGCTGTGAAAGGGAGTCTTTGGTGTCTGAATGAGGGAATCGGATAAAGACAACAGGCTCCAGAGGGTCCTAGGGAGAGGCTCCAGTAAGACAGAACCTTGTGTTCACATTGACAGTAGACATGGAAGGAAACCAGAATTTTTAGGTTGAATAGTCAGCTCAGGTCCAGTTAGAAAAGCAGACTCGTTTATTTCTGAAATATTAGTCATAGATGTTAGCAGAATTATTTTTGTTCCTTAAAGCTGTTGGAAGAATTATACGTATCTATAAATACACATATGTGTGTGTGCATACACATATATGCATACACACATATGATTCATACCATCATAGACACAAGTGTTAATGAATGGAATATTTGGATTTTTACATCTTGTTCACTTTGTTTTACATAGTTTTGATATATACAATAATTTTCTAGCAAACCAATAATAAATTATGTAGTATACAATATACTTTGAGCCATAAGAAGTTGATATACTTTGAAATGTTAACACTAAGTTTAGAAAAGTCAAAACAAAGGTAGTAATTTATGACTTTGTAATGGAAACAAAAACAATGCAAGTGATTCCCCAAATTTCATTTAAAAATAAAGATATTTAGTATACTTTATGAAGGTAGGGTCAGAAATTAATCTCTCAGAAGAGCAACAGATGAGTTCAATGATGAACCTGGAAATGGCTAGAAGGTTTTGAAAATTTCAGTATAAAACTTAGCATCAGAGGATGTTAAGAATTCATAAAATAAAGGGAATGACATCAAGCGGAAAAGGACAGATACATAATTCATGAAACACCCTTTCTGACATACCCTGCTGCTTCAGCCTCCTAAAAATAGATAAGCTAAAAGCAACATGTAATAATTTCTTTCTGAAAAGTGGTAGAGATACACTTTAGTTGCAAGTGCTCTAAATTTTTGCAGTATAAGCATTGAGTCTATTTTGGAGAATACACGGGTGTTATGCAGATATAGTTGAAATAACTTTTTTTTTCCCTGTGGCCTTATTAGCATCTAGCTGGAAGGCATCTCATGCTTTCTTGCTTCCTTGTATTCTATGCAAATTACCAGGGTGGAAAGCGCCTTTGCTAATAGATTTAAAATACACTTTAGAGAAATGTATTTTCTTGCAGACAGCCTCTTGACATGAATTCTTCAACTAGAAGCAACGACATTTACCATCAACTTGAAGTCTGGAGAATGTTTCCTTTGGTGACATAGCAAGTAGCCGACAAAGCCATTTCAGATTAATGCAAGATGGAAAAGTGCGGCTGTATAAGTAAATCCATTAGCATGCTTTAAAATTCTAACCTTCGATTTACTTGTTCAGTTTGAAAACAGTGGTTTAGATGTATGAAGTTCATAGAGAAATGATTTTAAAAGTCAAGACATTATATTGATGCTTACTTAGATCTATTTTAATTTTCTTTATTATTAATAGATGATGTTTGAACTTCTCAGGGAATGCACTGTCAAAATTTAATGTTTGTTCTGTAGACTTTCTTTACATCTTTCAGGTCATTTTTATTGTGTGAATATAAAGATATAACAGCATTGAAAATTTTGCCATCATTTTTTATGTTAAGCATCATAAAATATTCACCCCAATTATATTTGAATTTACAAATAATTGCACTAATATTAATCAGTTTGAGAAGATTTCTGATTTAGGAAAACTGTAAAAATGAATATAAAAGTAGAATGATGAAATTTCACTTAACTTTTGAGCAGGACCCAGTAAAAGTCTTCTGTAGTATTAGTTCTATGAAACATTTTAATTTATGCTATAAATTAGCATAATCTCATTAATTCTCATCTGTCTTTCAAGAAATGCCAGATATACAAGAACATTCAAACCAAAAATCCATAGCGTATAGACTTCTGGTAGTCTCCCTGTCACTTCTGATTATTCTCACTAATCCTGTTATTTCACTGACCTACTTTCCAGTGACTCCTAAATTTTGTAGGCAAAAATAAAAGGCTTATTTTTCTTGATGGTGGTTATTTCTCTGGCCCGAAACTATGAATAATTTAGTCAGTAGATTTACAAAGGTAACTTTATTTCTCAAATTTTTAATATATTCAGAGTAAAATAATGAATTATCCATAGTTCTCTATTATTGATACACATATAATATATATGTTGTGCAAGTTTTGTTCAACTTCTATGCTAAGAAGTAAGGATTTTTATCAATCAAAATATCTTCTATATATTATGAAATTCTGTCCTAAAATATTGTTTTCAATTTCTAAGGATAGATAATTAAATTAAAATCAGTTCCTATGAATAGTTTTAATTGTGGGGTTTGGTTTTTAATCCCTTTGTATGTTATCTGCTAACTACACCGAACTGAAAGTGAAAAAAAGTGAATTCAATACATACTCGAAGGTATACATTGTACTTGACACATTTGAAAACACTAAGATGTGACTTGATGGAGTCTTGTTTCCCTGCACTATACAAGTGATTACAAAGAGGCTACTAACCATATAATCTAGCCAATTTAGAAATGTGTATCTCAGTTAACCTATACTGTTCTTACTCTCAGATGGAGATTCTGTTTGTATTTTTCAGAATGCTACGGAGAGAGCTGTGGCTCATCCAACCCAACCAACGAGCCACAGGCCAATAGCTGACATCCTGGCAAGAGATGAGCCATCCCAGACCTACCATAGAGGATCCACATGGAACCCTGCAGAGAGTGGTGGGATAAGCAAGAGACCCACAACCACAGCCAATCAGTCAACACAGGATAAGCCAGACAGACACCAACAATTTTCAACACAACCTAAAGCAGAAGTACAGAGACACCTAAGACCTCAACAATAAAGCAGCCTTAATACCCACCCACCATGACTCAGGGAACTGAGCAGAAGAGGAGGAGGAATGATTGTAAGAGCCATGGTGGAGGAGAATATCCAGAGACATTGCCCCCCTAGTAACATCATACTAAGGCAGGTGGAACCGGGTTGACCCCTAGGCTATCCATAACCCCCTACCCAATGGACTGATCCAGACTGCCCAGGGAGGAGGATACCCAGCTGATTGCGGAGAGGGAATAGGGAAATTGGGGAAATGGGGATATCAACTCATTATTTGCTCATTCAATGTATCTAATTATGGATAATAAAAAATAAGCAAAATAAAAAAGAAAAATTTAAAAAAGATACTAGATTGGAGCCTGTCAGGGGCAAATCATTGTTGTAACATTGCTCTAAATTGCTTTTGAGAGTTTTGAGGCCCTATTCAAGCAGTGAAGAAAAAAATCAAAGTACTAGCATTTTTATTGTAAATTAATTTATTATTTATTTATTTTTGCAATAGGGTGCAAGGCTGGCTTAGAATTTGCACTGTGCCCCAGACTGGCCTCAACCCTGAAATTTCCTATCTTAATCTCCTGAGGATTGGGATCATAGGTGTGTACTACTGTAATCCGGCTCCACCATTTCCATTTTATAGTAGTAATTTAAAACTCTGTAACATCCACAAGCCCATGGGAACACCTTGAATTCAGGCTGCAAAGCTGCTCTTTAAACCCTCTGTAGCTCTATTGGAACAGTCATGGATTCCTTCAGAGTGTTACCTTCCGATGTTTCTTTCTGGATCCTTCATGCTTTTTAGTAAAATGTATAGGGAAGGGAATCATCCGTTTCCGACTAATAAGTTCCCTGCCTTCATAAGAGTTCTCTACCATCCTTTATGCATATCCTCAATGCAGGGAGTTAACATGCTAAAGCTATAATTGGTAAATAGGTCAGCAAGGAGCACAGGGTGAAGACAGCTCTATCGTGCTGTCATTTGCTCCCATCCCTCCCATAATGAGGATGTTTGCATCGTAGGTTAAAAGTTGCTTCTGTGAAAAGCAACATTGGAATCATATACAAAGCCACTGGACCCGGATGACAGGGTTCTTAACAAGAAAAGATAGAGCGAGCACTAGCCAACCTCAATGTGTCTATTATAATAAAATTCAAAGAGAAGAGCTAATGTGAGCAGTGGTATGAAATAGGAGCATGTACTTTTGAGATAAAATCTATGGGAGATGATCACAAAAATGATCCGTGACCTTGAAACTATGGTGGCCCCAGTGTGGAGGGAAATGTACTTTCAGTCTCAGAGTAACAATACATAATAAATTCTTTCATAAATTATGTCTTCTTAGGATCCTCTCATTTACAAAAAATCTCATCAGAACTCAGTAAATAGCTGATATATTCAACAGAAAGAAAATACTTCTGTATTGTGTTTTATAGAGAAAAAATAAAATTGCAACAATCTGATATTACAAATCTAGTTTACTATTATAAAGTGAGTTCTTAAGAAATAATCTGATTTAGTTGAAATTAATTAGATGTGTCTACACTAAATTTAAGCTAGCATTAACATAAAGGCCAAACTCACATTCTTATTTTATATGTCGAAAGACAATCATATTATTAGTAGATTACATTTAAAATAGAAAAATCACCAGCATGAGAATGCAAAAAAAGAAAGACAATCATATATATATATATATATATATATATATATATATATATATATATATATATATATATATATATACTTTGAAAATAAGCAAAAATGGTTCTAGAAAACACTTTGGATTTGTTAGGCTACTGCACTCACAAGGAATCTTCTTTTGTGACGCTGACATCGGAGGAAAATAAACAAGCAGACTATTTATTTGTTTGTTTTATAAAGCAAGATGTGTTCACTTTACTGTTTGTTAAGCATCCAAGGACAGAAAATGTTTCTACATTATTCTTTAACCTCCAGCAGGTGTATACGCTATGAAAAGATCTTCTCTACCATTTCTTCTTGTGTTTAAGAGGTCTTATCTTGGATGGCCTTGAAGCATTATGATGCTCAAAGGGTCAGTTTATATTAGTGTTGCTCTGCCCAATAGGATGAATAAGTGCAAACTAAAGTCACCTTACATCAACATTTTTCATTTTGAATGCATTTTCATCATTCTCTAGACCGGAGACTGTAATTTCCTTCATATATAAGAAAATGACTATTATTCTGTTACGGGCATCAGTTTTTTAGTCTAAGAACACACCAGATTTTTTTTGCAAACATCTATTCAGGAGTGCCCATGCGGCTGCACCCTCGCCATTCACGGGCTGCAGAAGCTGCTCCGATTCGGAGGGAATTAGTAGAGCCGCACATCCGCATCAAGGGTTAGGTGGCAGGTGCACCATCTTTATGCTGTAGGAAATGAGGACAGATATCATAGAGAAACTAAGTGAAAACACAAGAATTGATTAAGAATTAGATTTTTATTGTCACCATACAAGAGAAATTCCAAAATAAAGGTCATTCTCCACCACCCTGCTTCGTGTAGGCTCATTCTTTCACACTTATATTGGCCTGATTTGTTATTTAGCCTATGAGTTGTTACAAATCAGGTTTTTCCTTTATTTTCTTTATTGTTTTGATATTTTAAAAGTCTGACTGAAGATTTATTTTTTAAATGTAATTAGTGAAAAGGTGAAAAAGTCTATGTTTCTGGATTTGCTTAGAGACTGGTGGGCTGGCCGTAGGGAAGTGACTTACATGGTCAAGAGCTCTGGTACTATTGAGTTTTCAAAGTTTTCTCCACTTTTGTTTGGGGACAATTATTTTGGTTCTTACTGTCCTGGGTGCAGAACTAGGAAGAGTCACTATCTTTGAGTTGTTATTAAGTCTCTTAAACAGTCAATATGCTGCATTATACTGGTGTTTTATGGTATTTGGGAATGATATTGTTCTTTTTTATTCATTTCCACATTTCTACATCTTGGTTTTTATGGTAGATATTCTTAAATTACACATCCTGTTTATTTTCTCTTATGGCAACTCTTGGGTTAAATGCATGCTAATACATGGCTTTCTTCTAACACTGTATTGTGAAGTCGTGATACTTCTGCTAGATTGCTCTTAGAAATAGTATTCTTCTGAAAGACTGCACAGCCTCTCAGAACAGCACTACTAACTAGGGAGTATGTGTACAAAACGTGACTCAGTGATTCAGATTGAAACCACAATGGGAATCAAGTCAGCTTCCTAGATACCTGGATCCACGTAGGTTTACTGCAGCTCTATTCACAGTAGTTAAGCTATAAGATCAGCCCAGGAACACATCACCAGATACATGAATAAAGAAAATGTAATATACATGAAAAATATCGAGTCATAAAGAATAATAGAATTAATTTGTTTACAGGAAAATGGGTGAAATTCCAAATCATTAATTGGAATAAGGCAATGTTATACAAACTGGCATCATGTCTTCTCTTGTATATGGAATCTGTGGTTTGGGGAC
>PVHP010042407.1:0-15002 GCA_004024765.1 Zapus hudsonius
AGGACACCAAAGAGAAACTCACTTTATAAGTGATTTAGATAAGGCTACCAACAATAGAATCTAGCCAACTCAGGAAAGTGTATCTCAATTAGCCTATACTGATCTCACTCTACGATGGAGAGTCTGTTTGTCTTTCTCAGAAGGCGCCAAGAGAGCAGTGGCTCTTCCAACCCTACCATTGAGCCACAGGCTGATAGCTGTCTTCCTGGCAAGAGATGCACCTCCCCAGACCTACCATGGAGGATCCACATGGAACCCCACAGGCAGCGATGGGATAAGCAAGAGACCTATAATCACAGCCAATCGATCAACCCAGGATGAACCAGCGAAACAGACACCAACGATTTAAAACACAACCTCAAGCAGAAGCACTGAGGCCCCTAAGGCCTCAACTACAAAGCAGCTTTAACTCTCACCCACCATGACTCAGGGGACTGAGCAGAAGAGGGGGCGGAAAGATTGTAAGAGACATGGTGGAGGAGAATATCCAGAGACATTGCCCACCTCAGTAACAACATGCAAAGGGGGGTGGAACCGGGTTGACACCTAGGCTATTCACAACCTCCTGCCCCATGGACTGATCCAGACTGCCCACGGAGGATGATATCTAACTAACCGGGGACAGGGAAGAGGGAAATAGGGGAACTGGAGACATCAACACATTATTCCCTTATTAAGTGTATCTAATTATGGATAAAAAAAGAATACACCTTCAAGCTTTCAGCTCTCATTAAAGAATATCATTTCTAATATTCTAGAAACATGTCTAGATAACATCTACATTCTCCTCCAAATCATGGTCAGTATTTCCTTTCATTCACTCTACAAATTATTTAACAACTTTAAAAAGATAATTTCTTGAAAAGTATACTACAGTTTATAGAACTTCTAAAGTGAGTTTTAAAGAAATGAACTTTAATTACAAATGTCATTGTGAAATATGAACATTAATAGCCACAGTCTTAGCTAAAACCAAAATGATGCTAAATGTACAGATTGCTTAGCAATTACATTTTCAGGTTTTATATTAATTTTCCAAAAATCTGCCTCTCTAATTATGCATTTTAGGCAAAAACAGCTCATTATGATTCCAAAGCAATTTTTTTCTGAGGTTTGTAAGCAATATTTTATTCAAAATAAAAGAAAAAGTTCTAACTGAACCATTCTGTTATTTATTAGATACAGCCTCCTTTGAGAATCTAGTGACAACTAGACTACATCATTCTAGAAAAAACAAAGACAGATGCAACTATACCATAGCTCTTTCCTGTGTTTCTGGAGGGCTCATGATGGTCTGCTAGCCTTCCATGGACCACCCGCTTAACTGTCTGGAGCCAAGACTTCATGGTGCAAAGGCCAGTTTAATAATTTATGTTAAGGTGAAGACATATGTCTATGTTTTTGCTGAGTAGGAATTCATAGTTTTCTTGCCAAGTTTAATTTGTTGGTAGAATAACAGGAATATATTATACATATTTGAAATTGATTGAGTAAAATTTATAAAGATATTTGGATGTGGGAACATATGATTCCACATTTTAAATTTTGTGTCAGCTGATTAAAAAAAAAGTTGAAAAGATATAGTCAGGGATTTTCCCTTTTGCCATTTATTCCTTAATAGGTTCCCAGAGTTTGTGTCTCCATGTGCTTAACAACCTGCTACCATAACAACAAACTTCCCACCCATGAGTGACGCCATCAGTACCCATTAGGACACTGGTTCCCAAGTAGATGGGAGCCACCACTCCTGGATAAAGTTTCATCCAATTATTATATTATATACAATTATTGTATATGCCACGGACTTCACACACCCTGAATAGGCTCATTGGCTTTTATATAACTTAAAATTTATTGGCATTTCAAGGATAGCAAGCTTCTACTAGCTAGAATAAGGTTCATTTGTATTCTCTATTTCTTTTTTCAGACTGAAAAGCTCCCATAGATATCCCTCACACCAGTCTAGAGCTCTTTGGGTGGTTTTCTATTGTTCTTAAACATACAAATCAAGATCTAAATCCTGGCTCTGCCCTGTGTGACCCCAGGAATTAGAACCTCATTTTCATCATCTACCAAGCAGGGATATTTAAAAATACCTCAGAAGTGGTTTTTTGATAATTAAAAAAAAATCCATATAAAGTGCTTAGCACATTGAATTAATAAATGCTTGCTGGCTTTTATTTTAGTAGCTGCAGCACAGCAATCTGCTCTTACAAACTGTATACTTGATAATGTCTGCCAACAAAATCCCTAAGTGTGAGCATGCTAGTTGAGAGAATCCTTGATTGAATGCATATATATCTGATTTTTTAAAGTCCGTAACATAGAGTAAGTGCACTTCTTTGGGGCACAGGTGGCCTTCTCAATAGACCTGTCTCATCTGCTGTTAATAGTTTGGGTAGTGCCATCACATGTCTTAATGGGTTACCCTGGTCAGGCATTAGACAGTTGGTTGATTGCTTTAGAGCCAGTCTTGGCTCATTTCTGCTTTGGAGACAGAACTGTGCATAAGTGAAGAGAACTCACAAACTTGGCCTCCTTTCCACTTACCCTGGAGCATGACAGATCTGCTAATCGACAGCCTGCTGACCACTTGGCTTGTCTTTGGGGCTTGGAAAGCCAACACGAGGAAACAGGCAGTAGGAGCCTCACCCCTTGCTGCCATCAGACCTTGTTCCCCTCCCCCTGCAGCCCAGACACCAAGTATAATTGCAAATGTTACAAAAGTTTTAAATGAGAAATTGTGTGTTGTTCTTTGCACACTGAGTATGTGTGCTGCCTGTCCACTGGTGACAGCTCCATCTACTGTAAATATGGCTTGGTAGTCCACATTTCACTACCTTTCTGGGATGACGGCACTGAAGAACGATGTAAAACGAACATGCCAGAAGGAATGGAGCCCTGGCTTTTGTGTGGCTCTGCCATACATTACATGCATTGCTCTGAGCAAGTGGAAAGAATGCCATGTTGTTGAATGTCACTAGGCACTAGTCTCTGGGTAAGGCTCCGTGTTTGCACACCATGCTGAAAAACTCTCTCAAAAACCCTGTAAGCGAGTAGAATGGTTTCCACCACACAGATGAAGATGAAGCTCAGAGAAACTGTGCATTGCCCAGCAACACAGCCAGGTGCTAACTTGGTTCTGTTGACTGCAGTGTCTTAGCCATTGCCACTACGCCATACCGCCTCTGGAACGTGGCTGCTTTATCTATAAATAAAGTAGTTGAACTAAATGGAACATCATATTTTTCAATAGGGGAATGTGAAAACAAGACTGAAATCCTCCTGTCTCTACCTCCCAGCCCTGGGATGACAGCCATGTTCCAAAACACCTGACTTTTACGTACGTGCTAGGATCTGAACTCGGACCACGCTTACACAGCAAGCTTTACCCACAGAGACATCTCCTTAGTCCCTGAAATATAAATCTCTTTGTAATTATTATCAGTAAATGATTGATTTGTATACCTATAGTCCGAGATCACCAAAAACATTTTGGGTGTAAAAGATTTGCTGGTCAAAAAGCTCAAGCCTCTCCTCCCACCCCCAGCAGAGAATGAGAACTGGAGCTCAGCGCTCTGTGTGTGTCAGTACCATGAGCACTTCCTTGACGCATTTAGAGACTTAATGACTTACACTGTTTCTCACCTGTCTCACACTGTCTGAGCTTAGAAGAGTCTTGATATTGATTTAAAATAATAAAAAAATGAGATTTTTCCTGCCACCAAAGTTTGGAGACTGAATCACACCTGCTGCATAATACTGGATGTGACTCAAGACTGAGTGATGCATATGGAAGCTTTTTGAAACCCACCTTCCTTCTGCCTGTAATCTCTCATAGGCCTCCTTTGCAAAGAGCAATTTTAAAGGAATTAAATATGAACTACTCACAGTTCCAATAGAATTGCTAATTGATTCGAGTCTATTTAACAATATAATTGCTAATCTTCACATGAAGCAAGTATGTGGAAAGAGTTAAGGTATACCATACCATTAATTCATACTTAGGTTACAAAATACATTTCAACCTCCTTTTAATTCTGGGGAAGGGACCATCAGGACATTATTGCTTCTGATCAAATTCTAAAGTCTAGATCTTGAGTAGGTACTGGAAACACCAGTCTTTATTGTATATACTTCCTAACTTACACTTGCATAATATGTATACTTTTTTATTTATTTAATTTTATTTATTTATTTGCAAGGAGAGAGGGGAGGGGAGGGCACACTCCCTTGTTTCTGTGAACCTGCTTTGACCGAGGCTCCCTTGTTCCTCCTGATGGAAAACACAGCTCACAGCTCCAGGAGCTCAGGTTCCTTCAGCACATTTCTTTTCTCCTCCAGAGCAGGATGTTTCCTAGGAAGCTGTCCACTCTCATAGCCTGCGTTTTTCCATTTCTCCATCTCCCACTTGCTCGTCTGCCCACTCGGCAGCTTACCTCCACCCAAACCACAAGTCACTGCACATGTCCTCCATGACGTCAAAGCCAGCAGTCACTTCTGTGGCCACCACTTCCTCAGTCTCTCAGCTATTGTTCAACACAGGTGAGTAGGTTTACAAACACCTCATCTGGTGTCCTCCTCAGTGTCTTTTCCAGCACCTTCTCTGGCAGTCTTAAGTGTTGGGCAGCTAAGGATACTTCCTGGGACTTACCTCTGACCTCTGCATTTGCCCCACACTTGTGTTCACAGATGTCTTCTTCAGACCTCCATCTGCATACATACTATAGCTCTCAATCCCAACATTTCCAAAAGATGGCCCCTGCTTTCCTTTCCCTCTCTTCCTTCTAAAGAGGTAGCAACACCTCCCACAAGTTTAGTCATTCAGAAGAAAAAACAGAGCAATACTTCAATGTCCTCCTTCCTTCACCTTCTGTGGCCAAATCTTAAAGTCCTATCAATGGCCACGTCCCTCACTCATCTCTGCCACAGCCCGCCTAGCTCAGTTCTTGCTGTATTTTGTTTGGACTACTGCAGAAGCCTCCTAACCCATCTCTTGCTCTGACTTCTATATCCCAACCAAGCACCCCAAATGTCAGTCCCAGATACAGTACAGCATAAATATGATCAGGTCACTTTGATTGCCAGCAAATTCTTTATATTTACTTCTGTCCCTCTCAGCAACTTCATCCTCAGCTGCTCTTCCTGGCTCACTCTGTTGCTGGGTTCCCTGTTCATTAAATGTGCTAAGCATTTCTGAGCTGTAGGTCTTGGTCCTTATTGCTTTCTCTGACTGGTGTGACTAGCCCCTTGGTGCTGGATCTACTTCACCTTTGTTTCTAAATGTTATCTCAAGGACCACCTAAGAGATGGCATACCTTAGCACATTATGTAAGGTAATAATCCATATAAACAAATACATTACACACATTCATCTTTATTTTTTTTCACCATTTAGCGATAGCAAGGATATTATGTTGGTACACAGCAAAACCTGATACATTTTAGTTTATTTTGTATAAGAACAGTATTATGGATTGTCTCATCAAATCTAAGATTTTTTAAAAGTATGTTCTCATAAATTTTCTATTAAAAATTGTATTTTCTGTTCCTAAAACCAATTTTTTTTTTCTTCTCTGCTCTAATGACTGCATGTCTTATTTGCTTTTCTGGTATTATTATCTTATACATTAAGAGAGTAGAAAGTTTTATAGTGTGGAAAGTCAGTGATATAGCAAACAGTATCTTCATGATTTCAATAGAAATGGCTTCAGTGTGACATTAATTGTGAAATCTTTACTCAGCTCTCCCCCCATGCAAACCCTATTGTTTCTGTTCATGAGCTTAAAATGTTAATATGCTAGATTGGGACAAAAGTTCCTTTCCTATTCAGTCATGACACAAATTAGTTTGTATACTCCATTACTCCAACTTGTATTCTGAGAAATACCCTATATCTTAAATTGACTTCCGTACGGGTTTAGCTGTGTATTAATGTTTTTAGTATCAATGTCAGAAAATAATCTTAATTTCAGATTCCCAAGTGGCACAAAGTATGCTGAGTGTGATTTGGTGTCCAGTGATTGGAGATTTTCTATTTGGCACATGTTGGTAGACTTCCTTTTAGCACCCCAATATACTGTTGTGCCACAATATGTTTCCCATACCCTACATGTCTTGCTTTATAGCCACTTTAAACTTAGATGTGATGGTTAAGTTTTGTTGTCAACTTTACCTGTTTAGTAATCTTAGGTGGGCCTCTGAGGTTGCTTACAGGAAGGATTAACTAAAGGAGGAGTCCTTCCTCCAGAGTGAGTCCTTCCCCCAGACTGGGTGACCCTATTTGTAGGGGGCAAGATGTAAGGAAATCTCCCTCTCTTCCTTCCTCCCACCTGGCTGCTGGTGCTTGTGACTTGCATGTGCATCCATCCTGCTCAGCTATCCTTCATTAGCATTGGAACCAAGTTTCCTCAGCCTTCCAGCCTGGACTAAACACCAGTGGCTCCCCAGGGAGCCTTCAGGCCTTCAGTGCTGGATGGGGACTGCTGAGGCATCCAGTCCTGTGGACTGATTACTGGTTCCTTGACTCTCAGACCTGCAGACTGCAATTATGGGACTGCCATAAACTAATCCAATAAATCCCCTCTTTACTACAATTCATTCTATTGACTCTGTTCCTCTAGAGAACCCCGACTTATACACTGGTATGCTTGATTCCCCTGGGAGCATCTATATGTCAGGAAACTATCATTTCATCATATATAAGATGAATCTTGCAATTATTCATCTTTGCCACATGGATCAAAATTCTAGAACCATGTTCCTTTGATTTTTTTTTAACTTCACTCTACTACCTTTCTGGGCCTCCTATTGGATGTTCTTTACTTGAAAGTGGATAGTAAAGGTGTTAAGCTTAAAAAACTAAGTCCAAAAATGAAAGTTGTTTCAGTAATAGAAGCAAGTTTAATCAGCAGTGGCAAACCTTACTAGACTTTTAGGAAATGCTATCAGTGTCTATATATAGCCACTGGAAACATGACAGAGGAAATGGAAGTGATACCCAAATGATAATCAGTAAAAATATGTCCTGCAAAAATTCAGATTGAAGGCAGAAGTGGATGAAAAGTTACCAAAGCATATTGGATAGATAGATAATAGATAGGCAGGTTCATAGATAGATGATAGGTAATCAATGCAATGTAAATGTCGACCTTTTCCTCAGTTACTTAAACCCACATGAAAACAAGCTCCTATATTCTGGTTCTAACTCTAACGCTTGCAATACTGTCTTGGTACACCAACCATTTTTTCTTTATATTCTTAAAACTTAACCTTATTTCCTTTCCACCTAGATTTTTGTACATCTAACTTGTTCAGATTCCACATATGATTATTCATGTTTGATCCTGAAGATTCCTTAAAGCTGACAAAATAGGTCAATCAATGCTACAAATAGAGTTCTTGCAAACTGGGTCTATTGTTGGATTCCTGAAACTAATGCAAACCATTCCCAAATTTCAGAGGCTGTAACTGCCCAACCAAACCTGGTTTTGAACCTTCTGTGGGGTTAACTAATGCCAATGTGGAAGGCTGGTATGACTAGTAATGTGTATGGAAGCTCAGAGGACCACATTTCTCAAGTATAGTTGGGGTGCAACCTGGGAAAATTTAGAATCATCACAGAAACAAATCTCTGGATGCATCTGTGAGGGGTTTTCCTAGACATATCTCTGGCAGTGGATAGACCCACCCTAAGTGTGGGGAATTCCATACCATGAGCGGGTGAAGTTGGATTGTATAAAACAAGGTGAAAGTTAGCTAACCACCAATATTCACCCCTCTTTTCTGACTCTGGATGCGATATGACCAGCAGCTCCATCCTCTCATAACATGCTTTCCTTGTCACGATGTTCTGTATACCTTCAAAGAGTAAGCTGAAATCAACCCTTTCCTTCCTCAAATTTCCAGTTTTGTCAGTTGTCACAGCAATAAGAAAAGTAACTGGTACAGTTGTCCAATAATAAAACCCAAAAGCCTGAGCAAATTCAGTTCCCCACTAGCGAATACCTGGGAGGCCTATTATATGCATTAGGTCATGGGATCTGTGTGTGGGCATTGGTGGCACATAGTAACATCTTAATACTAAGAGAAATGTTGTCATGGTTTGATCCAGGTATTACTCACAAACAAATGAATGTGTTCTGAATGATTGATCCTCAGCTGATGGCAGTTCAGGAATTAGAACGTCGCTGAAGCTGTGTTGTTGGGGGTGGGCTTATGGGGTTATAAGCCAGCTTCCCCTTGCCAGTGTTTGGCACACCTTCCTGTCTCTGTTTGCAGTGCTGTGGCAGAGGTGATGTCCACCCCTTGCTCATGTCATCATTTTCCCTGTCAGGATGGAGTCTCCCCTGGAGTCCATAAGCCTAATAAACCCATTCCTCCACAACCCGTTTTTGTTGGGTTCTTTCTGTGCAGCAACTAGAAAGCTGACTGCAACAGATGGGGAAAGAATTTGAGCCTGAGGCAGAAAGGACCAAGGCAATTGGTTCTAAGTTGGAGACAGAGTGGAGCTTACCAGAAAATGAGGGTTGTCAAGGGCTGGGAAGTTTTTTAGGTAAAACCAGCAATCAGAGTCCAGGGAATAGAGCACGAGACCCAGATATGAGGTAGAAGTGGGACATGAGCCCCATCATACAAGGGGCTGACTAGTAGCAGCTAGGATGAAGAAAACCAGCCAATCCCCCCATAGGTTCAATTCCAGGCACTCACACCAGGTCTGTTACATAGCACAACCCATGGATTCCAAACCTCGGTCTCTGCCGCAGACTCAGAGTGGAAAATAGGAAAGGATAAGACAGGTCACAAGGAAATAGAACTTCTTGAGATCGTCTGTCCTCAGCCTAATCACTAGGGACCCAGAATGCTGGTGTCATTGTGCTTCACGGTTGATTGGTAAATATCCACCCTTTAATTATGTCTCAATCACTTCTTCCTCACTTTATCCTTCCACATGTACATTTCCACTGTCATGATATGCATATGGCAACTTCTTCGTTATAAATTCTTGAATATTCAAATGAGAGTGTTAAACATGCTTAACACTCTGCTCATTGCCTGGTATGTAGCCCTTAGTCTGTTGGTTGGTCAGTAGAGATATCAATGTCTGCTCCAGACAGATTGTAAATATCAGCTGTCAATTTAAAAGTCTATACGAGGCCTCATTCCAAGTTGACACTTTTTTGATACTATTTTTACTAGTGTAATTTTATTGAAAGAGTATCCTAGCCTGTTAATTTAAAATATACTAATCACTAAATATAGTGTATATATCTTTCCACTCAAAATTCTCTAAGATTTAAGCTTTGACTTGCTAGAGAAAATGAATGTCCTCTAAGGTATATAAATTTGGCATTTAGTGATAAATTGAATGCATTAAATCTAACTCTAGAATCTGGGCACTGGGACAATCACTTTCTGGTAGCTTTCTTTAGAATCAACTTCTTTATTTTCTGATTTTAAAAGAAGTTCTTATTTTTGACAGATATGCTTGGTAGGGGTAACAATTTCACAAGCCAGTGATTATTTTTTCTTAGTGAAATCTCTTGACTTACACCCTTCCATACAAATCAACTTTATGTGGCAGGGTTTACAGATCCAGCTGAGCAAATGAGGATGTAGTTTGGAAAAAGAAGGAAAGGCATCTCACAACTTATGAGGCAAGACTGGGAAGAAACATGCCACCTAAATCAATGTTTTTCTTTGAAAGGATAAAGTATCAGATAGATTATATTAAAATATGTTTACTTAGTATAGATATTAAAAATCAAGTTAAATTATGATTTTACATCTAATTAACTTACAGTTAACTGTAGTAGTCACTGCAGTATCTCCTCTGGACCCATTTGGGCAGCACCTGTGATCAGGTGACTCAGGAGGTGAGTGGATATTCACATTTTGATCTATGGGACTAGTACCCACCCGCACAGTAGTACAGAGCAGAATGAGTACAGACAAACTCTATAGCCCTAGACAAAATATTTATTCATCCCATACAAAGAAAATAAGTACAAATATTTACTGACTGCCTTCTGTGTACTATTGAAATTGTTACAACATTTAAAAAACAATTCCTACTCCAAAGGAGCTCAGAAGGAAAGACAGATGGATCATCAACAAACAGAATGATATAGTATATCCACTTACAAAATACACAGGTTCTGGTAAGACCAGAGAAAGAGGGCAGTGAATACAACCTGTGACTTCAGAAAACAATGACCAGAAACTGTGACAGATGGGTTGATTGGGAAAGATGAGCAGGGATTTATAAATAAAGTGAAAAAATGAGTAGTTCTAGAAACAGAAGTATGAAAGGTAAAGTCCTATAGGTAAGACACACCAGGGTCTACACCAGAAGATAAAACCAACTCAATATTCTTTAAACAAAACATAAGGGCAGGAATAATGAAAAATGATATCGGATGTAATAAGACAGGTGGGCGAGATAATGAATAGAGTCAGAAAATACAATTAGGAAGCTCTTGCAACCCAGATGAGAGATGTTGAATGCTTAAATTAGCATTTTCTCAGATGTTTTCTGAGATTCAGGGGCAAAACTGACCTCTCGGTTTGCACACCAAGACCCTCCCACATGACGATTCAGGCAAGGTTGAGGATTACAATCTGACACGCGCTCAAAGCACCTAAACCACAGCACTTAAAGAATCAGCTCAGTATTGAATTGTGCAAAAAATGTAAATACATATGCCATACATAATTTAGTGGTTACTTTGAACTCTCAGCAAGAAAGCTGGTCAAGTATTAATTTTGAGTATACCTTGGAGGTTATTTCCAGAGAGATAAGCGTTTGAATCGGGACACCCCATAAAAACTGCACATGAGTGGGTCAATAGAACAAAAGAGAGGAAGGGGCCTTTTCTGTCTCACGCATGCGCAGTCTGGTCCCCGAAGATTAGCTGCCTACACAGGTGATACCGAAACCTGGATGCCATGGCAGGCCTAGCCCTTCCTTCTGGTTCAGTCTCATCCAAGACGCCTGAAAACAACCACCTACTTCATCCTCAGCGCTGCCTCTTTCTTGCTGTTTCACATTCTGATGATGTAAAAAGCTGGTTCAAGAAATAACTGTGCTTGAACATTTTAGAAATTGATGCAACCATACAGAAACTCCTCCCGCACAACACAGTCACTTCTTTTAATTGTACATATTTATGGGGTGCAGTGGGTACATGGATACAATGTGCCATGAGTAAATCAGGGTAATTAGCATTGTTATTTCTTTGTATTGAGAAACTTCAAACTTCCCTTTTCTAGTTCTTTATAGAATACAGGAACTATTACAGACCACAGTAATCCCGCCATCATACAATGCTGAGGAACTGTATACATACCTCTACTAGCTGCGGCTTGGTACTCACTGCCCACCCTCCCTCTCCTTTCTTGCCCCTTCTGCTTCCTGGCCTCAGGTGACCACTATATGAAGTCAACTCTTTCAGTTTCCACATCCGTGTCTGAGGAAGAATATTATCCAGTTAACATAATCATCGCACTCCTGGATTTTGCCAAATTAAGGAAGCAATCTGTTTAAAAGGGAAAAACAAAATCTAGTCTGATAATAGGGTTAACCTTATCATCTCAAAGGTAACCTAAGACTAAAAATGTCAACTCCTCCAAAGCAACATTTGGGAATTCAACTAATCATTCTAAACTATTACCCAGATGTTTAACATGCACTACATCTAAAATGTTGACCTATGTTGAAGGTTTATTTATAATTATAATGTTCTGTTTTAATCATGCAAAATTAATATGTTCATAAAAAATGTTCCAGTATGTTAAATACCAGAGCATGTTTATTAATTCATCCCTTGTGTATCTCACAAGTACCAGTATTTTAGCCATTCATTTATTTGTGCATTGATTTAAATATTTATTGAGCATAAGCTGCGTATCTAGCATTTAAAAGGCTAGAAAGGGAACCACGATGCATCTCTTCTTCCCATTGCCTTGGAATCATCTGGATGGAGAACCAACCTTTACCATGGTGAGGTCTGTGAACAGCCACCGAGGAAGAACTCATTGAGCTCTGTCCAATCAGGTGAAGGTTGGACTGTTGTTTACACAGGAGATGCAGAGAAAGGGGTTAAGAAACCTTGGCCAAGGGTGCATTGCACATCTGGTGTGTAATCATCAGGAAATCAGGAAAGAAAAGGGAAATCTTACAATGAAAATGTCAGTCTTTGAACAGGCTTTTGGGAAGACATCAATGAGAGAAGCAACATGGTTGGATGAGGGGCAAATGTGGGTTTTTTTTTTTTCACGGGAAGTGGGGTTCTGGGGCTCCCTGGGGAGCCTGGCTTTTGGAAGGTCTGAGAAAGATCTGTCCAGTGACGTCATCTCTCACCTGCCTTGTTTTGTGGTACCTGACGTCACCTCTTGTTATTGGTACCAGGCAGAGCCCAGGACTCTATTCTCTGTTTTGACATTTCGTCTAATGCTTTCTTGTAACTGCTTGTAAAACGTGCTTATTTTATGTCTGCAGCTTTCCGCACGATTCTCACTCTTTGACTTTCCACCTCCTATTCCATGAGCGTTTTCTATTGTGAACTAAATGTCAGCAGAAAATCAGCCTGAGAGTCAAGCGAGCGCTTATTCATTCCTGCGGCTGCACATCGCGGCCACATCGCCACCTAGTGTTCGGACGCCGCCATCGCCGCCGCTGCAGGCTGGGCTGAGTCTCTAAGGAAGTTCCTGCTTGTGCTTTGGTGGCTTAGAACACACAGTTTATCCAACCAGCGCAGTCAGTTACAGCTGGGTGTCGATGGTCTCTTCTCCAGGAAATACGCGATGAGAGATGAGGGGACCGACCCCTGGAGTTCCCCTCAGTATGCACATGTGCTCATGGGGCATGCGCACCACACACAAAGCAACTGATAAGCTGCTTCCCACACTGGCATTTTACATTTCCACCACTCAGTGTTTGAGAGTTCTAACCCTTGCTCTTCTCTGTCTTTTATTATTATTATTATTGATAGCTTCCATAATCATAGACCATAAACCATTATGATCGCCTCCCCACCTTCCCCCATATCTCTTCCCCCTCACATTGGTCTCTGTTTTGTTTCCTGTCATCTTTTCCTCCCATTATGTGTAGGTATTGTCAGACACTGTGCAGTCATGCATATCAAGGTCATTTTGTGTCTAGAAGTTTCCAGTGTAAGCAGTCCTTCCCTTCCTTTGGCTCTTACAATCTTTCCACCACCTCTTCTACAAAAGACCCTGAGCCTCCGGAAGTGTGACAGAGATGTCCCAGTGCTGAACACTCACTGTCACTTCTCAGCACTATGGCGTCTTTTGAGTTATTCCAGTGGTCACCACCATCTGAAAAGAGAAGCTTCCCTAGACAAGAGTGAGAGTACATTATTATATGGATATGCTCATTTTTAACTGTAACTATTCTAGTAGGCCCACAGTATTATCTTAGCCTGCATTTGATGCACTTACAGGTGCGTTTTGGCCTCTCTGTATCTACTCTGATCAAGTTGGGATTTAACATTGTCCCTGTGTATTTTGGAAGAGGAGGTGGGAGAGCTCTCCTATGAAGCCCACTCTCAACTCTCTTGCTGTTTGTTCCCCTCGGATGTTCACTATCTTTTTTCTTATTTTACCTTCTCCTGGACTGGCTGAATCCATTACTATTCTATTTCCATATTGTCCCATAGCTATAGCTGATGCGTGCGCGCATGTACACACGCATGACATGCATTTTATTCATCTTTCTTTCTGCACTTCAGTGTGGGAAGTTTCTAATAATTTACCTCAAGTCCACTGATGGCTTTCCATTTCAAGTTGACCAATATCTTTGTCTTCCTTATGAAAAAATTCTTTTTCTATTGTTATGCATTTCACTTCTTCACATGTTATGACTTCATGATATTTCATAAACTTTACTTTAAACAGTTGACTCTATTTTAAAGAGATTTAAGTAATGAAAAAATGTTTATTCTTTTTTTTTTCTGGTTTTTTGAGGTAGGGTCTCGCTCTAGCCCAGGCTGACCTGGAATTCACTATGTAATCTCAGGGTGGCCTCGAACTCATTGTGATCCTCCTGCCTCTGCCTCCCGAGTGCTGGGATTAAAGGCGTGTGCACCATGCCTGTCTCTATTCTTATTTGCATATCATTCTAATTTTCTCCATGTGTCATTGACCTGCTGCTTTAAAACACTTACTTCAAGAGTTCTCATGGTGCAGGTCCCTCTGGCGTTTAGTTATTTTCCTTAGGTGAATCCTCATAGGTTGAACATTTGATTTTTGTTTTCAATTCTTTCAAGAGGTTTTTCCACTGTCACTGTTTACGTATTTCCCTCAAATCTTCACTCTGGGGTTTGTCTTTGTTCTTCGGTATGTAATGTGTGCTTTAACTCTGATTTTTAAATTTCCTGTTTTTCACTGGTCTTAAGAAATTTAATGATAGTATGCTTTATGTGGTTTCTCCATCTTTCTTTCTTTCTTTCTTTCTTTCTTTCTTTCTTTCTTTCTTTCTTTCTTTCTTTCTTTCTTTCTTTCTTTCTTTCTTTCTTTCTTTCTTTCTTTCTTTCTTTTCCCAAGGAATTCACTATGTAGTCTCAGGGTGGCCTTGAACTCATGGTGATCCTCCTACCTCTGCCTCCTGAGTGCTTGGATTAAAGGCATTCACCACCACGTCTGGCTCTCTCCATGTTTCTTTTGCTTGGGGGTTCATCAAAATTATTAGATCATTAGGTTTATAAACTTCCCCATCTTTGAAATGTTTTTCAAATATGTTTCTAGCCTTTTCTCTTTCTTTTTTCCTAGGGGAATTTCAAATTCTCATATATTGTGTACTTGAAAGTCCCTACGGTCCAAGGATGCTGTATTATTTTTTCAGTATTCTTATTTCTTTTTTTTTTTTTTTTTTTTTTTAATATATATTTATTGTCCATAATGAGTTACATTATTTAGTGGGCAAACCATGCGTTGTTATCCCGAATTCCCCAATTCCCCCCCTCCCCATCCCTGATCAGTTG
>PVHP010042408.1:0-14989 GCA_004024765.1 Zapus hudsonius
CTGAACATATTGTGTTTATATCTCGTATGATTATTAGTTTGTGGGGGCCAGGGGCGGACTGTCATGGTTTGATACAGGTGTCCCCCACAAACAATTGAATGTGTTCTGATAGATCGATCCTCAGCTGATGGCAGTTTGGGTTTTACAACCTCGATGAAGCTGTGTTGTTGGGGGCAGGCTTATGGGGTTATAAGCCAGCTTCCCCTTGACAGTGTTTGGCACACCTTTCTGCCGCTGTTTGCAGTGCTGTGGCAGAGGTGATGTCCAGCCCTCTGCTCATGCCATCGTTTTCCCTGCCAGGATGGAGTCTCCCCTTGAGTCCATAAGCCTAATAAATCCATTCCTCCACAAGCCGCTTTTGCTTGGGTTCTTTCGGTGCAGCAACTAGAAAGCTGACCGCAACAGCTACTTAACTTCATGTATAAGTAAGTATGTGGAAAAACCCAACTCGCCTTAGGTTGCTGTTAACTGGCAGAAAATTTCAGATGCTCGTGGCTCATTCAATGTCTGTACTACATTTCTAGGTTCTTGTCACCTGGGAAATCAAATGTGTGTGTGTGTGTTTGATTAGAGTGATAACTATTATTGAAGAAAGAAAGTACTATTATTTCAGAACTCTACCAAGTTTGCTGCTTGCAACAAATTAGCACTGGAAGATAAAATCTGTCTTTGTCACAGAAGTGGAAACAAATAGGTTCAACTTCTTATCTTAATGTTAAGTCAAAAGCTTTTTCTTGAAAGTTCTTACAATATTTTATTTTTACTTCAAGGAGGTAGTAAGTATAGGTTTTACATATGAATAAAGTTTAGGACAAAATTGTGATCATTATTTATAATTTGAAGCTCCCTTCACCTTAATAAGTACACTAACATATTCAAACATTTTTAAGAAAAGAGAATTCAGCCAAAAAGAACCTAATGGGCCTTCATTGGAAAAAAAAATCATTATTGTACAGAAAATTATTCTGATTCCCTGGTCTCCTTTGATTTATGAGAGAATCTTTATATGCTGAATGTTATTTATTCTTACAGAAAATATCCTGGAGGTATGTTTTGCTAGACATCAGTAGCATCCATTCTTTTATTTTAAAGCTGTAGGAATGGGAGATACACAAATTTTATGCTGATGAACACTGGGTGAAAGATCTTGGTATGAACTCTGCAGTTTTCAAATAATAAGCTTTTCAAATAGCACAGGGCCATTATGGCAGAGCAGCAGCCTAGCCCTCTTGTCATTTGTGATAAGGACGTCAATATTAGTCATTGTCAACCTTCATTAATTTCAGATTTTACATGCTTCCATCCCTCAGGGTGTATTTCATTGATGTTTTTCTTTGTAAAAAACACAAGGACACAGGGATAGTAGCTCATATCAAACTGATATTTATAGCTGGTTCTTTTTTCCTCCATGGGGTATTTACTACTCATGAATATAAATTATTTCCATTAATGTTTCAATTTTATGAAAGTTATTACAAATACTCATGTAACATATTCAATAAGTCAAACAACAGAGGTGCAAGGGATGGTTCATCTCCTGCCTGGGTGTCAGCTATTCTTTTTTGTCTTGTTAGAAGAATTTGGTTGTCCTTGGTTCTCACTGCCTGAACCCCTGGCAAGAATCAGGAGTAAGCATGTGACAGAAATTTTCAAGTAACTAGTGGCTCCTACTGGGAGTTGTAAGCCAGAGCCAAATATTTTAGGGTTAGGCTTCACCCAACCCTCTCCAAGGCCCTTTTTACCAGACAAACCCTCCGTGTTCCTATTGAGGCTTATATCTTTTCGACTGCTATCCAGGTTGAAGGTTTCTTTGGTACAAATTCATTTTGGATTTAGTTTTCTGTGTATTTCCCATGCCCTCCCTTTATCATTCTCTAAACCTTTCTATCCCTCTTTTCTGTCCATCAAGTTGCTTGTCAGGTATGCCTGCAACTTAAGCTGTCACAGTTTAGAAGCCACAGATGAGGGTGAATATGTGGCATTTGTCTTTCTGTGCTTGTGTGAGTTTGCTAAGTATGATCTTTTCCAAGTCTTTTGATTTTCCTACAAATTTCATTATATCATTGTTCCTTTACCACTGAGTAGCATTCCATTGGGTACCATATCCTCATTAGGCACTCATCAAATGATTAATTCAATCAAAGCTTATTTCTCAAGCATAAAATAGAAGTTCACAAGTAACTAGTGGCTCCAACAAAAAAAAGGTGAGGGTTTATATATGTGCTTACAAAGTGTAGGGAAGAGATTTGGGCTTTAGCTGAAAAGGAGGGAAGGTTATATCGAAATGTTTAGACAATTTTTCAACCAGTGCTAACTGCTCATCTCCTTCCTGGCTGGAAGCTCTCTTTAAGGAGGATTTATAGTAGTTAAATTCTGAGAAATCCTTGTTTTAATCATCAATCAAAAGGACATTCAGTTAAGGCTTTCTATCTGAAGTCGCTTTTAGTGTAGAGTTTTACATTGAAAATTGTCTTGATGCCACTCTGGTGGGTTATTGTTGCCTTTGTTGGTATCTTTATGAGACATCTTGAGACATTATTATTCAGCTAGTCAATCTTTAATATCTTATGGACAGATATTAAATACACTGTTCACTCTGATTTTCAACTTAAATTTTTGTTAAAATTGATACATAATTTGGCTGTACACTTTAGTTTTAGAATTTCTTATATTGTGATCCTAAATTTAAGATGAAAAACATGTTACTTATTCAGTTTTTGCTAGCATTTTTCCAATGTCTCTTAAGTGATAACTACATTTAAAATTTGTATTAATGTTGAAATATAGTTGCAAAGAAAAGTTTGAAATACTAGAATTCATTCACCTTTTAAGTATTAGCACTTGGCTGAAACACTGAGAGTGCTATTATCAGAAAGTCCATGCATCAACCAACACGAGTCTCAGCAAGAACAGGAGTGTGTTAATATATTTTAGTGTGAAGAATTGTTAATTGTAGACTCCCAATATCAATTTTATATTGATATAAAGTGGATATAATGATATCATAAACTGTACTTAAAGAAATATCAAATAAAAGCACTTTAAGAAATTTTCATTCTACAAATTATCATTTTCTCTTCATTTAAGGACAGAGACGATGCTGATCTTCCATCTTAACACTATGAAACAATACCAAAGTGATCTAAGAATATACTCAGGAAATTTATAATATCTGGAATCAGAAGGAGTACTTTGTTATATATACTATATTCAAAGTATGAATGACCTTTTATAGAACCTTTATAGTTAACCAATTCAGAGGTCTAAAGACATGAAATTACAGCCTAAACCTGCCACACACACACACACACACACACACACACACACACACACATACACACAAAATAGCACATGGATAGAATATATAGGATTATGGAAAAAGGGAGCTAAAATGTGTTTAATCATTTGAAATGAGGAAATGAGGTGATTTGCATGACTCCTTTTAAAAATGAAATCTAAGTCCTTCACTGTCATTTTATTTCCTTCTCTCAAAAGCATTCTGTAAAAAGTACTTTAACAGTCACCTTGAATCACATCAGCTATTCTAGTTAAATTTGAATACCTGAAATATATCAGGAACTCATTATGGATCCAGAGGAAAGTTAGAACTAGCAACATGGGGTGTGGGATGAGGAGCCACCAGTCTCACTCTGTCCTTTTCTTTTGCTGGATTCTGTTACTATGATTTTTAATGACTTGACACTTATGGAGCATTGGTCATGCTCGAGACAAAGAAATAAGGGCTCCATTCATCTTGTTTATTCATCTATTTAATGCTGGAAATGTTCCTGTGAATAGGTGGCTCTCAAAATCCCATTTTACAGGTGATAAAACAGAAAGTTTAATAATTTTTCACATATTGAATCAAGGATTTTAATTTATGTATAGACTCAAAATGAAATAAATATAATATAAGAAAGCAAACCCTTCTTAAACGTGATGCTTATTTAACAAAGCAGTGGGAAAATTGAGTGCTCTGTCAAATACATCCCCCAATATTCTATTATAATTCATTTGACAATCAAAGATGTTTATGGTGAAGAACTTAGAAAAAACTTCCTTTCTTATTTTGTGTTGGCCATTTTACTACATTTTCACTTATGGTAATATAAAGCCAAATTCTCCTAAAATGAGAAACCTCAAGATTTAACCATTGAATGTGATTCTGAAAGGGTTATCTCTGCTCTAGCCCTGGGTGGCTGCTTTATACTGATACAATTTTAAGTGATTACTAAAGGAGATAATTCCTCCTATTTTTACCATGCTGATTAAAGAAGGAGATTAAAGGTGGGGACTCAGGAGAAAGGACAGAGTTAAGTGAGGTATAATCTGTCCAATGGAAACAAGTGGAGAAAAGCAAATTGAAATAGTTAATGAGTATGCCCCTATAGAAGGCGCTAACATTAGATATACTCAATTCATCTGATATTTTTATAATAGCAATTCCCTTTATTTTGTTTATAATCTTCGATATGGATAACAATTAAAATGCACTTACTAAGTACCAAATTCTTCTTTAATATTCAGAGGAATATGCCCATTTATTCCTTAGGATAGGTCCATAAAACAGGTACTAAGATTATCCTTATTTTACGTAAAAAGCAATTAAGGCATCACTAGGTTGTTACTTCCCCAAAGACCCAGAGCTACTATATGGAATTAACATTGACAGTCTCTTGTCAATATCTACTCACTGAGCCAGTATGCCATACTACTTCTCAAACAAGGGTTGTCACTTGTTAAACTTTAGAACCCACAGAGATTTACAGCATTGTAAGAGAGGTGCTTGCCCTCTGCTGGAGTACAGTGGTAGTAGAAAACATAAAATAGCATAATAAAAGGAATCCCAAGCATTCATTTGGATGGAAGTTTGCAAATTACAGCAAGGGTGGATGGATTTTTGGAATGTGTACATATCACTCAAGAGATAATCTAAAATAACAGGGCAAGTGATTTAAAATACGGCACTTCTAGAGAAGTAGCATCAGGTTTCCTTAGAGTTCTGAAGATAATTTCTAGGGCCTTGCAAACTTAAAAATGGGGCCATCTCAAAAACTCAAGCTTACTTTATTATTTATAGATGAGTAAAGAGTGTTCACATGGGCAACATGAAGTTTTACCAGTGCACCACTTTTTTTTTTCTTTTACTTCTATTTTTTTTTGTGAAACTTTCTTGGACATAGTCTCTGGAATAGCCATTCACAAAAGTAAACAAGAGATATTTCTCCTTAGAAGAAACTCTCACCACCTTAGTGTTTTCTTCAGAGACTCATTCAAAGTCCTGAACATTTTGACAGTAAAATTCTAGTGTACAGCTAAGATCCATTTTTCCAAATGACATCATTTTTGGAGAAGGGCAGTGGAATGTCTGAATAGGAAACTCAATTTCATTGGTTCCCATAGCCTCCATACTCAAATTGTAAAGAAAAATCCATCATGTGATTGCTTTCTTTTGTATAATTTAATCTTCTGGAGTAACTGGTCATTGGTACAACATTTTATAAATAGGATTTAAAGCCAGTACAAACTGCTAAAAAACATTGTCTTAAATCACACTGTGCAATGGTTAAAAAAAAAACAAACTCAAACTTATGGGATTTACACTGGAAACCTCCTTCACATTAGAATTTGAGCTTGAAGTGTGATATCTAGGAAAATGGGAACCTTCCGAGAGGGTTCAATGGAGAGGAAGGATGCCTCTAAGACATAAGGAACCCTCAAAGAGGCGATGGTTGAGCAGGAAGTCTCCTGAGGCAGCCAAGGAGGTCTTCTGGGACCTGAAACGTGCATCCTCCTTCTGACTCAGCTGGCCTAGGTGACCCTCAGCAAACAGGACTGGACAAGTGGACAGATGCAGGAGTGTCCCCAGTAAATGCTCCAGCCCTGGCAGCCTCCAGAGCAACTTCAGAGGAGTGTCACCTAAGAGGGAGGCCAGGCCTGTGGATCTGGCTTTTAAGTGGCTACTGGTGAATTGATCCCATGTCATTAGACTTTTCAGGCAAGTACCTTAACTGCTCAGCCATCTCTCCAGCCCCCAATTTCATTTTTTTACAGCTGAATAAATTTCCATTATTTATGAATACATTTTCATTATCCATTCATTAGTTGATGGACATCTAGGCTGATTCCATTTCCAACCTATTAGGAATAGAGCAGCAATGAAAATATCATTGTAGTAGATAATGTGGATTGTTCCTGTAGACAATACTCGGTTGTGAAAGAGTCAAGAAGGAATGAGGTGGGATGGGAAGACAGGAGTAAAGAGTGGGGGAGTAGGTTAGAGCAAACCTAGCAGAGATAAAATAGCAATGTAGAAACTTACTATTTTGTAACCAAAAATACCATTAAAATAAAAAAAAAAACACAAACAGTTGTATTCTGCATGAATGGAAAATACTTCTTTCACAAGCCATAATTTGTTTATCAGGCCTGGTCCAGGGTCTACAAAGAAAGTATAGTACTAGTCCTTGAGCCAACAAGAATCACATAATTTATTCAATAAGCATATTTATTTAATTACATATAAATACTAGTGCCAGCTATAGGTTACCTCTATGACTTATTGGTGTTTGATATACCAAGATTCCCAAAGTAATACAGGCCATTACATTTGTTATTGGTTGACCAGAAGAATTGAATGAAAAAACCATATTGATGAATATCTTATACCCTTTGGTTTCACTAGCTTTCGCAGTGCATGAAGGTGCTTCTCAGAATGCTTAAGGAGAAAAGATTTCAATAGTCTTATACAGCAGTGGTCCCTTGTTCTAAAATATTGACCTACTGTGCAAAATGTGCCCAACATGATAAAATATTTACCCACCACACAAAATGTTCAACTGAAACAATATCAGCATGACTGAAACTGGGAATCCAACTGGTTTCTAGTTGTATTTGAGGCCCATTCCTCAAGTGGGAATTCATGCCTTGTACTATAATCCAACTTAAAATCCAGTAGGAGGGACATCATAAACATTAGGGGGATTAAAATTACTATTGCCTTGCTAAACAGATATTTTATCAAACTATTTTTAAATATTTGTTTCTATACCTACAAAGTAGTGCTCCTCTTGCGATGTCAGAAAAAAAAAATCACAGTGTATGGTATTTAATGCTGAAGTGCTAAAAAATAAGTGTCTTTTGAGTCCTCAGTTTACTATGGGTCATCTGTATCACCCATCCAGGTCTCGGGGAGCATTAGACAAAAGGGGCTGGAAACAATAAATATGGCAAGACCTGTATGATATGGAAGAATGTTGTGGAACTCTATTGTCTGGATGTGGCATAGCAATTACAGTCAAACTCACAAGAATAGTGATTACCTGTACAAACCTTTATAACACAGGGCCTGCCAACATTCCAACATGGATAGAGGAGTGGCTCATGAAGCTATACCCCTTCCTGAGCAAATAATGGTAGTTAACTTTTTTTCTGTCTGAGGGAGAGTCTATCTCTATCTCTTCAGTGGTATAGCAACTGGAAAGTGATGATAATAAGAAGTGGTCCACCAGGAGTGGGAGGGAGATAACAGGGTAATAAAGATATAATTGCACAATATATAACATATATACCTGTGAAAGTTTCAAAAAGCAAAGTAAAAAGCGAATAAATTAAATACCCAAACAAAAAGCTTACTCATGAGCCCAGGGTCCTATTGGGAAAGGGAGTAAATTGAGTGGGCTGACTAATGAACATCTGGTAGTTCTGCACTAATAAACCCGAAGGTACATTTCCACTGGCACAACTCCTCCAGCCAAGATCTATATCCCAAGTCTCCACCAATCAGATATTGAGTATGGGTGACATTTCATATTCAAACCATGGCATATTTTCTATTTTCTATTCTATACTTTGTTAAAGCCACAAATATTCTACTGATAGCTTATGGCTGTTCACAAACATAGGAAGTTTGGCAAGATAACGGACACTGTACCTACCACAGAATTCTTCAAAAGTTCTAAAATTGCTAATTGATTTGTCCTTTTATTTGCAATACTGTACAAAGGCATCCTTAGTATATTTAGTCATGACATACTTTTCTATAGTGACATGCACAGATCATAAAATATTTTGACTTTGACAAAAGTATGCATTCACATAGTGTATACTGAAACAGATATAAAATATTCCCAAACTTGGAAATTCATATTGTTTTATCCCAGTTCATTTCTAACCTATCTTTTTCTAAAGTGTATTGTAAAATATTATGTTTTCCACTTTTGAAGATTCAAATTAATGAAATCACAGACAAGGTACCATTTGGAATCTTGAATAGCCAAATCATTTAGTTAGATCCCTCCGTATTATTGCTAGAATAATTCATTCCATTTTTTTCTCAACAAATAATATCATATCATATTATATTGATATATTATGATCATGTAAAGAAATTAGAAAAAAACATTCTATAATCTCAAATCAATCTCATTCAATGTTGCTGAGACCCACATGTATGGGAGAATTTTCTCCACATAAAACATTTCTCTGTCAGATCCCACATTAGACACCATATGGACATTAGAAAATTCAGTCTAGCTCTGAAATTATCCACCTGGAGATGAAATCAGCTCTCATTAGTTGAAGATTCAATCTCCAATTTTACCTACATTTCGATGCCAGTAGCAAGTATACACCTCTGAAAGTACTTACCTAGTTGCTATAAATCAGGGTTTCTGTGATTACCTTCTTGTATATAATTAATTTGCTGCTTTGGCTTATAGAACACAGGAAACCTCTTATGATCACCACTTTACTACACATAGATTAATATAAAAATTACAGATGTACAAAAGATGGAAACGATGCACAAGACAAGGTATATTATTTTACAGGAATCTACACATGTTCAGATAAATAGAACCTCTTAGAACCCAGTTTTATTTTTTTATTTTTATTGATATCTTTACTATCCATAATTAGATACATTGTATAAGCAAATCTTATGATGGTATCCCCATTTCCCTCCTCCTTGTAAACAATCCACTGGACAACCTCCTCATTGGGCATACTGGAGCAGTCCATGGAGTAGGGGGTTATGAATTTTTCAAGAGGTACCCAGATTTTTACTCCCCCCACCACACCGCTTTGTGTGTTGTTACTGAGGGGTGCAATGTCTCTGGATTTTCTCCCTCTCTACTGCTCTTACATTCTTTCCACCCCATATTCCACTCAGTTCCCTGAGTCATGGTGGGTGAGTTTTATATCTGCTTTATTGTTGAGATCTTAAGTGTCTCTGCACTTCTGCTTTGGGTTGTGTTGGTTATCATTGGAGTCTGTCTGTTGACCTATCCTGGGTTATCTGATTTGCTGTGGTGATAAGTTTCTTGTTTATCATGCCACTTTCTCATAGGATTCATATGGGACCTACATGACAGGCCAGGGATGGTTCAACTCTAGCAGGGATGTCAGCAGTCATTCCATTGTTTGCTGATGGAATTGGGTTGACCACCTCTCTCTCTGGTTATCCATGAATATATATAATCATATATATATATATATATATATATATATATATATATATGGAGAATTTAGGTTCTACGAAAGGGATGAAGTACTATCAAAGGTCATTTTGCAGTAGAAATTTAATAATTGATGGGGATATTAATTTGTGATATCTACAATTAGAAATTAAAGTATTCTTACAGGAAGCTATGACCTATATTAAATACCTAATAAATGACCAAGCACAGAAGGCATCTAGAAAAATTATAATTTGACCTGATAGTATTACAGATGATGGGAACAAATTCCAAATGTATGTAGTCAATGATAAAATATTAGGATATTAAAAAGTAGAATGCCATATACCTAACTGATATCTCTTTGCTACCTTACATTCAATTGCTAATATCTCCTTTTGAACTCAGTTTAAAGCAAGAGAGCCCAGGTAATGTAATCCATATAATTATCCTCTTGATATAGTAAACAGGACTCAGAAAGATAAATACTCTTTAAGAGGCAAAAAAATTTAGCCATCTCACTAGGCTATCAGAGGTGTCTAGATATAAAATACACAACACTATTATGAATTTTGATAGGACCTGGAAAATTTTTAAATATGGTGATGATATAGTAGTTGGCTATTTTAACAATAAAGGATAGTCATAAAAGGCATTTTTAATGGATAACACTTGTGCTAGTATTTTAATGATCAGAGTATCAAGTTTTGAACCATGCATGAAGAATGTACTAGATAGAACTAGATAGAAGGAACTGCAAACAAATTGCCATATTTACACAATAATATAAAAAGCTACTCCAGCTTAATATATTACATTTTCTATGGGATATCTATATCTATATATCTATATCCATATATCTATATCAATATATATATAGACAAAAGGAATACATATATTTTTCTTATAAGAAAACAAATATTTACTGTGTGATACAAATAAAAATTATATTTTTTTTGGTTATTTTGCCATAATAAAATTATTGTATTTCATTACCAAATTACTTTGAGTCAATTTTTTCCCCTTCTAAAAAAATACTGAAATAATGCAGAAAGTCAGATAAAAGAACTCTTGTTTTTCCAGATAGGTAACTGTTTGATCTGGATTCATCAAGGTAAGAGTTTTGGATTGCCACCATAAATATCAACACTAAAAATAATAGTACTGCCAACTGCATAATTATTATTTATTCAAAAAAAGTTATTAAGCATCTTGTGCTAGGCAATGCATTAGGTTCTTAAGATATAGTAATGAAAAAAACATGGTTCATTTCTATTAATCATTACTTTATAAATAATTCAAGAAACAACAATAAAAATTGTATACTTTTCATCCTATTTCTCCTCATAACTACATGCTTCCTGTGAATATATTCATTATCAGTTGCCTGAACAAAGTAAGTCCTAAGGTTGTAGAAGAACATGAAGAGTCTTAGATATACTTTAAATAAATAATAACTATACTGCATATTTTCTCTTTTAAACACATAAGCAGCACTAATAAAATCAAACAGTAAAGATTGCAGGTATACGTCCAGAGTATCTTATTGTAATCTCATGATGTTCAGATCCAAAAGATCAAGGAACTTGCCTCCTTTTCTGTCCTTATACTAACCTTGTCTTTCACCTTGATTTAATCCAAGGGCTAGTCCATTTTTCATTGAGAAAACTGAAAAAAATGCACTGGTGTAAAAATAAAATTCATCTGTACTCTTAAAAAAAAGAGCTCTTGAGTTTTTTCAAGAGTAGTTATGAATATTTTTTTCTTCACCTGTCTTCAAAACTTTTGAGTCCAGATGGACAAAGCATAATTTCAGACAAGTCATCTACAACACTCACAGCATGGTGCAGCTTTGAAATTCTAAATTCACATTCTTGGAGAACAGTGACTTGGAAAGGCTGCACCTGGTTTACACTTGAATCATTAGCTCTAACCTTCTGAGCAATCATCTCAAGCAGGCATAGGATGGAAACTAAATACTAATACTCTTGTTGGTGGAATGAACTAATACTCTTGTTGGTGGAATGAAAATATAGATTACAGCTACTTTTTCTATAGTCTGGTTAAAAGAATAGATTAATTGAAAGCTTTTTGATATTTTAGAAACATGTCCAGGGTGTTCTACAAAATAAAAAAAGTGACTGTTATTAATATCTATATTAAACTACAAGCTTACACCAAGTAACAGAAAGTTATACTTTAAAGTATGTCATGAATACATCTAAAGCAGTGTTTCTAAGCTACATCATATGAGCAATTTGAAGGAAATTGTAAGCTCATCTCTGCACATGATTTTTGATATCAAAAGAAGTGTAGTTTAAATATATAAAACATCATCATTCCAAAATTTACACATCCTTTCATATTCTTGAAAATGTCAGACGTAGAGTGTATTTTTTAAAAATTATATCTTATATTTATATTTATTTTTATTTTTATATTCCTGTTAAAGTCTTTTAAAAGAATAATTAATAATATATTATTGTTAGAATGGAAATGACCACGAGAGACCACTCTGAAAGGAAAGGTTTTAATAGGAGGAAAAGCGAGCTGCCGGGCTTTTTTTCACCAAGAGTGGTAAAAAAGCGTGCGAGGCAGGTTTAGATCAGGGCTTTTAAAAACGTTCAGGTTGGGGGTCTGGTTGGTCACATGAGGTTGGGTGCGGGGCTCAGGGGGTCACGTGCTCTCAGGATCGGAAGGACAGTTTCTCGGGCCAGGTGTGAGCTCTTGTTTAGGGAGGAAGTCTTTATCTTTGATCTTTGTTGATACTGAGGCTGGTTTGGGAAGAGGATCAGGATGTAGCCTGAATTCCGACCTTACATCCCAGCCTTTTGTTATGGATTATGGGCGAAGTCTCTCAGTGAGGCTTCTTCCTCCTGAGAATGGGGCGAAGTCCAGGGGAGGCTGGGATGAGATGGCCATTTTCAGGGTCCGGGGATGAAGTCAGGCTCAGACGTGGTGACAGGCTGGTAGGAAGAAGTCATTAATAACTGATTAAACTTTTTGTGAGTAAGACGGTATATCTGGTTTTGTATATATTTCAGGAGACAAGAGGCTATGAGGAGTGTTAAACTTATCCCTGTTATTGGTCCTAAAAGTGGTGCAAGCCAAGGCCATATGGACCCCAGGGCACTCCAAGGAGTTGAGGAGGGTGATGTATTTATCTGAAGCTGGTTAGCCAGGTCTTTGAGTTTTTTTTATTTCCAGCTCCACTTTCCCTGACTTATTTACATAATAACAGCATTCCTCGTTTAAAAAAAGACAAGCCCCACCTTTGTCAGCTGTTAGCAAATCCAGAGCCCTTCGATTCTGTAGGACAACAGATGCTAAAGAAGTGAGCTGTTCTTGTAGTAAACGTAAGGCCTCTGTGGAGCCTTGAACTGCCACACTTAGCTCTATAGAGAGCTTTTCATAGGAGAGAAGGCTATGGCCTAGTCCCCCTGCAGCCAGCCCAGTGGCAGCTATGGAAGCTGCTAAGCTTACCCCTACCATGATAGGCAAGTGAACAGCTCTTTGGGAGCGGTGGCCTCCTTGGGGGAGAAGAGTGGTCAGCTCTTCCTCGGTGTAAAGAGTCAGGCTGGGCACCAAGGTAACTGGGACACAGGGACCTGTATGGGTTTCTGGGGAGATGCATCTGTATATAATAAAATCACACCAGAAGTAAGTTCCATTCGGTAGCATGTGTTTTTCTCTGATGGAATTGTTTTTAAAGGCATTTGCCTTGCATTGGGAAATGTCTTTATGCCAGCAATCAAGGTGGCTGGAGGGAAACAGAGGAGTTGGAGTTCTGGAAGGAGGTGTTGTAGGACAGGAAGAGTCCGCAGTGGGTGTAATGTTGAATAAAGGGATTGCAGTTATAAGGGGTCTCTTGAGTGAAGCACACAAGAAACAGGTAGTATGATTGGTAATGTTAAGCTGATCCAGGAAGGAGAGAGAGGAGTTAAGAATAGATACCCATGAAGGGGAGAAGAGAGAGAGCTCCTTTAAATTAGTTTGGAGCTGCTTGTGGGCTTGTTTGATGTCTATGACAGTCTGCAAGTGAGCATTTTGGGCAGTTTTGGGGGCAGATTGGATGGATCTGAAGATCTTTACCTTACCCCCACAGCGGTGCTTAATGAAGTACTGGGTGGCCACAGCTTCCATTCCGTCTGCCCACTTCTGGTCACATGGGTCCTTGATGGTGAAGATTGTGAGAGATTCATGAGACTCAAGCTGGGGTGACTGGGCACCATTCGGTCTGACAGGATTGTAGAAGTGGAACTGGCAGAGTGGCAATATTGAAAATGAGCACCCCCAAATGATCCCCGTGTAGCACAATGAGTCAACCTGGTCTCTAGCAAAGCAGAGGCTTCTTGCGTCCCAGGCTCTGATAGAATCAGCCTCGGGGCAGTCATGGGCTGCTTCAGGGATAGAAAAAGTAACAGAGATTAGGTCTGCACAGCCAGTGAGAGGGCAGAAGGATGAATTAAGAAGTTTATTCTCTTTCTCTATAGCCACATCAAATCGCCAAGCACAGGGAGGGGACAGACATCCAGATGTAAAAGAGACGAGGCTTAATGTAAGAAGGAGGCAAAGGGGCACAGATGTCTCTATAGGAGTCATTCTGGGATTGAGGAGAGGGAGGGGACACGAGAGAGTTTAAGTTTGAGGGGACCAGTAGAAGTAGAGTTGTACTTATCCCCCGCGGAGGTGGAGCCAGCAGGTGTCTTGACTCGTTTGAGTCACGAGATATGGATCCAGTTGGCAATGCCCTGGAGCTTTGCAGCTGTAGGAGTGGTGAGGATTATCAGATGGGATCCAGTCCAGAGTGGGTCCAGGCCCTGTGGGCAGGGTTTTTTAAGATATACCAGATCTCCGGGGTTGAGGGAAAGAGTAACAGGTTCCTTGGATGGTTGGGGCAGGAGGCGATCTGCATGCTCTCGGAAGAGGTTTTTAAGGAGGGTGAATGTGGGCAGGTAGTTGTGGAGAGGGGTGTCTGGTAGTGGGGAAAGATTGCCTAGCAAAAATGGACGCCCATACATGAGTTCAAAAGGGCTGAGGAAAGAGGAGGCTCAAGGTGTTGATCTAATTCTGGTTAGGGCCAGTGGGAGAAGGCGTGTCCAAGGTAGGTGCAGTTCGGAGGTGAGCTTTGACAGGTGAGTTTTAAGAATAGCCTTTTCTACTTTCCCTGAGGACTGGGGCCTGTATGGAATGTGAAGCTTCCAGTCCACTCTCAGAGCTTTGGATACCCCCTGGGTCACTTTAGAAATAAAGGCTGACCCATTGTCTGACTGTATGGTGAGCGGGAGGCCAAAGTGTGGCAAGATAGATTCAAGAATATGAGTAGCCACAATGTTTGCCGTTTCTCCAGAGGTCGGAAATGCTTCAACCCAACCAGAGAAAGTGTCCACCATGGTAAGGAGATATCTAGTCTTTTTATGAGGGGGCATATGAGTGAAATCAATCTGCCAGTCAGCCCCTGGGAGAGAGCCCCGGTATTGGTGTGGTTTGAAGGAAGGAGGGGGCCGGGTACCACCTTGTGAAGAGGCTTT
>PVHP010042409.1:0-14285 GCA_004024765.1 Zapus hudsonius
CCTTTTTCCCTTCCTCCCTCCCTCTCCTCTATTCCATGAGAAGAACTGGCAGGTCTAATCCCCAAGACGTATTTTTTGCTCCCCTGTCTTCAAGAGTCCATCCACATCTACCACTTCAATGGAGAAGGTCAAACATCACAGGCCCTTAGAAAGGCCAAGCAGCATACAAAATGACTATTTATTCAACACGGAGAAGAGACAGGAGCTGCCCAGAGGACTATTTTTGTGCCCATTGTCAAAAACAAAAGAAAGTTATTTTAACAAGCCCTCCTGCCTCTCAACAAAATGGCACAGATATTTTAGACACATCCACCCACAATACATCTAAAATAATGAGGCACTTGAGAAAATTAAATAAAAAGCAAAATAGGTCAAGACTAAAAAGCCACAAATAAAAACATAAGGAAAAGAGAGAGAAAGAGAACTTGCAGGGCTGGGATTATCTGATCACTTTTCCTCTTGCATTCACTAACAGAATAAATACAAAAAGAACACAGCATTCCCAAGACAGCAGACAACAGGAATTAAGTCCACTGAGCATAGAGACCACCTTTACCACTTGTCCAGACTGACCATGGATAAACAAAAGATGAGTACTGGGCGCCTGAGCTTCTGGCCCATTTTATTTAATTCAAACAATGAAACTTGAAGAACTTACAGAACAAGCCCAGACACCAATGTCTGTTTAAAATTAACCATATTTTGGGCTGGAGAAATGGTTCAGTGGTTAAGGTGCAAGCCTGCAAAACCTAACCTGGATTCGATTCCCCAGTGTCCACATAAAGAAAGATGCACAAAGTGATGCATGCATCTGGAGTTTGTTTGTAGCAGCTAGGACCCTGCACACCTATTCTCTCTCTCTCTCTTCTCTCTCTGCTTCAAAGTAAATAAAAATAAAAAATAAATAAAATTAGCCATATGTGGTAGTTTGAATGTATGTGAATTAAAAGGTGTTTAAAATGGTGCTGTGTTGCAGAAGGCCATTTTCAAACAAGATATAATGGGCTTCACACATTATCTGCCCCTCTATTCTCCTGTCTCCTCCTCCTCCTGGTCACGTTAGTCCCCAATGTTCCCCTGGACAGTTTCACCTCTACTTTCATGTCATATATATAGACCTGACCTAATATACCTCTTCTAAATCTAAGAGGGCAAATAAGAGAAATTTGTTTAACATGACCATCTCTAGTTGCATCCATTTTAAGCCTCTGCTTTCTTCCACTCCATTCTTAGATATAAAAGTCATGCAGATTCCCAAATCGTTGCCCAAAGTGTCTGTTCTACCTGCTGTTCCTAGTGACCTGCACCTGCCCCACTCCAGAAATGCACTTCAAGCCAGAGTATTCTTATGTGCTTATTTACTTTGCACTAAAAGAGTTATGCAAGTATGAGATAATAAAGATGCTAAATGCATACACCTGCTAGAAATCCATCTTTTTCAATAGCTAGAACCTAGATATCTTAAGAATAACTATCACCGCTTTTAAGGTTAAAAAAAAGGTCCTAGCCGGGCGTGGTGGCTCACTCCTTTAATCTCAGCACTGGGGAGGCAGAGATAGGAGGATTGCCGTGAGTTCGAGGCCACCCTGAGACTACATAGTGAATTCCAGGTCAGCCTGGGCTAGAATGAGACCCTACCTCAAAAAGCCAAAAAAAAAAAAAGGTCCTATATTTGCAGAAAACATATTCTAAAACCATAATTTTTAATGAGTTATTCTGCTTTACAGATACAAATATATAATATATGTACCTTTTTATTTCTTTTATCCCCAGCCTTTCTCAATCCCAATTTTTCTTAATTTCTATATTTATATACTTCCCTTAAACTTCCATAAAAATAGCTAGTATACATTTTATTGAACTTCTTTATTTATTCAATAAACAGTTCAAGGGTTCTTATTCTTAATTTTAAAAATGTTAAATGCACTATCAAGTTTCACATCCCAAAGTCCACAGGCACTTTATCATCAGCTCCATTCTCTATACTGTTTCTACATGCCAGTTGCTGCTCATGGGCAAACCCCTTATTCACTTACCTACCAGCAAGCTTTTCCTTCCATAAAAGTGACCAAACATCCTTTAAAATAATAACCATAGTCACTTCTTCCACAGGGCTGCCCATCATTCACATGAAGCTCAGGCTTAGGTTAAATGCACTCATCCATTCATCCATGAGCTCACTCGTTCACAAGCACTTTCATTCATTCATTCATTCATTCAGGAGCACCTGCTTCATGACAAACCCTGTGTGCAGGGTTCATAGTCTAAATGGATTCATGAAACTAGAAATGCTTCCAATTTCCAAACACTCAACCATCAGTGATGTCTGGAGCTATGTTAAAGCCATATTATTTTCAGAAAGGTACGCATGCCTAATAAGTCTATTTAAGTCACTTATAAATATCATCAGACACCAAAAGCAAGATTTTTTTAAAAAGGCAAAAACTCAAAAGAATATTTGCACTACATGGAAACTGAAGGACTAATTAGCTCTTTAAAAAGCACAGGAAAATAATAACGCTTCTGTAGTAAAAGGCACAAAGGACACATAAAAAGGCAATTCACACAATGGGAAGGTGCTAACAGGAGTATAAATACGCTTCATTTCAATAAAGAACTGCAAATTAAAATAAAGTGGTGCTCTTGTTTATCTGTTCTATACACATGAAGAGAAGCTCTCGCTCAGGGTTGGCAAGGGCACACTTAGTGTAACAGTGTTAGCTATAAAGTTAACAACAGCTCTTCTGGAGAATAATTTGGCAAAACAAGTCAAAGCAATAACGCACACACACTTTGACTCAAAATTTCTATTTGTATGAATAGTATACAGGTACACAACTTATGTGTAGGCAGTCTATAAATTTTCATTACAGAACTGTTCTTGTAAGAAAATAAATAAATAAATCCATGGATGAGGAATACATTAAATATATCTACTCACTAGTCTACTAAATGTAGCAGTTAAAAGCCACAAGATACAGGCCCAATGTGCTGGTGAAAACCTAGCACTCTGGAGGCTGAGAAAGGAGCCTGAGCCAAGTTCAAGGCTAGCCCAGCCAAAGTTCAAGGTCAACCTGGGCTAAGACCTTGTCTCAAAAAAAATGAGACAGGGTAGAAGTAGATAGATATACTGATGGTTAACAACACCTTGTTACTAACAAGGAAAATATACTATAAAACAATATGATTAATATCTATTCACAGTAGAATAAAGTCAGGGACATGGTGAAAGGATTATTAACAGTGAACCCACTCTAAAACATTTCACAGTAGTTCAAGTGCATGAAGATCATGTAGGTGAGAATTTCTGGAACACATTATCCTACTAGGGTTAGACCTCTGCAACTTTAAAATTCATCAATACTAGGAATTTTGTACATCAGAGATCATGGGTCTAAACTTACTGCAAAGCCCCCACGTGTCTCTCCTATGTGTTTCAGTGCCTTTTATCTAACAAAATGCATCAAACACTTTGACAAAGCCCAGAATTTTTAATTTGTTGCAAAATTTGAATTTTAACATCCTTGATAACTAACAATAACTTGTACTGAATATGTTCATTTTATGGAAACCACAATTTACAACTCTTTTTAGCCTATTAATACTATGAAGACCATGATTTTTTTTTTAACCTAAGAAAAACTGTCTTGAGTGATGGCTCAGCAGTTAAAGGTGCTTGTTTGCACAGTCTGATGACCTGGGTTCAATTCCCCAGTACCCACATAAAGCCAGATGCACAAAGTGGAACGTGCATCTGGAGTTCATTTGCAGTGGCTAGAGGAACTGGTGTGCCTATTCTCTCTCTCTCTCTCTCTCTCTCTCTCTCTCTCTCTCTCTCTCTCTCTCTCTCTCCCCTTACAAATACATAAAAACTAAGAAAAGTAATAGAACCATTTGAACATTTAAAGAGATAAATAGCTGTAAGCTATGTATGCCATATAGAGTATGCCAATCCAAAAATGTTGAGTACAAATCAGAACCTATTAGAGGTCAATTATAAACAGCAAGGAAACCCTTGTACAGTGGGCAGGACTAGGTCAGAAGATGTGGAAATAAAGATCATTTTACTCCAGAACCCCCAAGTAATTCCAGTAACATAGCTGAGTTAAGCCTAGAAAAGAACTACATGTAATGCCTGGGAAAGGTACTCATGCGGTTTCTGGGAGAAAATGAGTTCCCAAACACTTGTCTAAAGAAGCAGCTGCACTGTCGCTAGGAGCTCTCCACTGACCTGTTTGGCTCATCTGAATCACCGAGTGCTGCACATCCAACCATCCTGCTCAATTTTTATACTGTGTGATGAGAAAGGAGCTTCTTGCCCCCAAAACTCTACTTGACATTGCCTTTACCACTTTAAATATGCAACATGTTTCTTCAGAAATAAAACTCAGAGAAAGAGTACTTACAAAGCACACCCCCAAAAGTCCAAGCTGTTGTCCTTTGAGCTCAGTGCGCTCCTTAGGCACGTATGCCCGCCTCCTATCATTTCTTCATGAGGTTCAGGGCGGAAGGTCTACTCAAGACGATGATCTGTGGTTGCCCCTAAGCTGTCCTCAAACCACCTACAGATAAATAGAGCACGGTGGTAAACATAACTTCCAATTTTTTAATAAAGAAGTATGACAAACAGCTCCTCCTCCTCATGAGAACATATCACAGAACAGAGGAAACCTGCTTTAAGAGTCACAGAAGAGCCCAAGTGTCATCACTGGAATTCCTGACACCTACACACCCAGCCTGAATGAAGTGTCTTCAGCCCATGTCTAGTCACCAATTGGGCTTGCAACATCATGCTGCATCAGAAATTACACCCCAAGTCTAGCCAAAAGTACTGTCTCTGAGAGTGTATATCAGCTGGCAAACTAACTAGGCCAGGTAATGAAATTAACATGTTATTTCTGAATTTGATGGCCCAAATATATTTCAAAACCAATCTAGGGCCGGGCGTGGTGGCGCACGCCTTTAATCCCAGCACTCGGGAGGCAGAGGTAGGAGGATTGCCGTGAGTTCAAGGCCACCCTGAGACTACATAGTGAATTCCAGGTCAGCCTGGGCTAGAGCGAGACCCTACCTCAAAAAAAAAAAAAATCTAGGCCTCTTTAAGGAAATATTTCAGATGTTGCCCAGTTCTTCCCACACTTGGTACCGCAAATAATAAAATAAATAAATAGTAGAATGTCTGTGGCTGTAGGAAAGAACTGTGCATAGAAATATTTTCAATTATTTGTGTCTGCTTTCAAGATTGTAAGAATCCACAGTTGGCAAAGCCGGGCATGGTGGCGCACGCCTTTAATCCCAGCACTAGGGAGGCAGAGGTAGAAGGATCACCGTGAGTTCCATCCAGGCCACCCTGAGACTACAGAGTGAATTCCAGGTCAGCCTGGACTAGAGCGAGACCCTACCTCGAAAAACCAAAAAAAAAAAAAAAAAGAACCCACAGTTGGCATACATCAATAAGCCTCTTCAAGAAGGAAGGTATTCTGGAAAGGTTAATTAAATTGCTGAGAGACAAAGTGAGCTGCTAATCAATGGGGGAGGGGAGAAGCTAAACTTGGAGAATGCAGGTGTGGTGCACACTTTCCGAAGGAAACAGCAAGCCTCAGCCCTGATGGCTCATCAGCACAGTGAAATTCCTCTGTGCCCAGTAAAACTGAACCACCAGCTCTCACCTTCCCTCTGCGCTGGCCCCAGGCAGCAGTCACTAACCACCTGCGGCTTGAGCTCTAGAGAGCTGGCTGAAATGTGCTGATATAAAACACACAGCCGGATTCGCATGCGTTTTCAAAATGGACATTCGTTATTTCAGTCAGTTTGGTTATGCATGACTTGTCAGATGTATTAACTGCCACGCTGGATGAAATAAATGATTAAGATTTCATCTCGGCAGGTTTTATTTGTATTCTTTCAACATAGGTGTATTTGTCTTTTGTATTGACCTGCATTCTTGAACATGGGTGCTATCAAATGCAAAGCCCCCTGTAAGGCTCCGCAGTGCATCTCTACTGGACGACACTGCTCTGAGCACTCGCCCTGTGCTGCTGGGCTTGGAACTGCGCCGGGTCTTTGCAAACCAGCTGGGACCCATGGTTGCTGTTCTAGGAAATCATTCCATCGAGGCACAGCTGACAGCGACGCCTCGTTAGCCTAGGAGAAAGACGGGGGACAGGTGGGTTTGCAGACACTGTGACTAGAGAACGGGGACATTCGAAGCCTCCACTTAGGACCCGGGACGACTCTGCAGAAACCCCACTGAAGAAGCCCGCAACCTGCGAGACAGCTCAAGGGACGCCCTGCGGACGGGGGGACCAGGCCAAGAGGGGAGCGGCGGGGGCAGGTACCTGACACCGGAGATGACTCCCCGGAGCTTAAGGCCGGATCATCGCCGAGGCCCCCTCGGCTCCCGCGGCTTCCAGGGACCCAGAAGATGCCACCGAGCCCACGCAGCGGCGCAACCGACTCGGCGCTCCCCGCACTCGCAGCTATGGCAACTTGAACTAGCCGCCCAGCCGCGGAGAGAGCGCAGGACGCGCCGCCGCCGCCGGGCACGCTGGGAGTTGTAGTCCATCCCGCTCGCAAGAGCCGGGCGTGACCGAGAGGGCCGCCCTAGAGAAACTGCAAGTCCCAGGATGCCTTGCGGCAGGCCGTCACCTGACTTTCCCCGGAAGACGCCGGATTAATGGGCTCCGCTGTCTCGGCTCTGCCCTCTTGCCCCGCTCTAATTTGATTTTATTTTAAAGGGCCAGTGTCCTGTGGGCGAGGAAGAGGAGTTCAAATGTTACCTTGGCCTAACGGTAATTTTACTCCTTGGGGAACATGGGAGGTTAATCTGTGGCAAAGGCTCCCAAAGTCTTCGAACTGGACCGGAGCGGAGAAGGTCATCTACTGAAATCCTTTGGGCTTTGATGGAGTCGGTGACTGGTCGAGGATCTTACAGCCCGGCGGTGACACGAATGGAGTCTGAGGATGTCGGTTCTTTTCCTCTGGGACCTTCGATCTCGTTGTCAACCCCACATTCATTCTAGAACATGGAGAAAATATCTGCCACTCGGGGAACTCAGTTTCATTCATGAAGAAAGAATCGAAAACCCTCTACGGAAAAAAAAAAAAAAAAAAAAAAAACAGCATCGGGAAAGCTAAGACCTAAAAAGTCCTTTCACTTGAGCTTCCTCGAAGCTAAATTCAATTTTTGCCTTATCTGTGGAAGTTTTCCTGAGACTTAGTGAAGAGTTAGATTGCCTTAAAGGATAAACATTCTGTATTCTGATCATTCTTCACTGGAATCATCCATTTCTCACTTGGAACAAAGGGAACTAAAATTTTTAAGCATCTTTTTTTTTCTCCACACCATCCCCACCCTCAGTGATCAACACTCAAAATGTGTTACAATCATTCAAATATTTTCCCAGCCAATGCTAAGATGTAAAGACTATTTCACAAGCCCGTGTGAACATGAAATTCTTCTAAAGTCCTACCTATATATTTGCATCTAGAAGGAGCTTGCTGAATGATACTGTTCTATAGTACACTCCACCTGACAAGACATTCCTATCATTCAGAACAAACGGCCCAGGGCTGACATGGGAAGCATGTCAGAGGCATGCTTCCATTTCTTGACAGCTGTTATAATCATGTTCCTTCGTTTTAGCTTAAACTTCCACAGACAATGCAAAAAATGACTTCTGACAGATTGCCCAAAAATAACTACCAAAATACTAGCATAACTTTGAACTGCCTAAGTAAAACTTGATTGTTGACAACTTCTTTTCCTGTCCAACCATATATATATATATATATATATATATATACAGCATTGGATTCAATTCCAGAGCCTCAATTTTTACAGTGATATTACCTAAATGAAACAATCAGAGGACACAGCTTGTACCAGAAGTAGAAAATCAGAGGACATAATTATCAAATGGGAGTTAATTAGGACCAAAAAATGTTTCAATACATGATTCGATTCATAACAGCTATTTAGTCAGATGAGGTGCCCTTAATTGGCAGAATGGCATGTGGGGGGAGAGGTCCTTCGGAGATAAGAATGAGTGAAGTCAGATCATAGAATCTTTCTCCTCTACTTCTTACCAAGAAAGATTTTACCCAGAAAATCGTCTTGTAGCTCACAAAGGATATTAACTACTTTTAATTGCTAGGCAGATACATGTTATCACACTTCCTGTAGCTCACAAAGGATATTAATTGTTTTTAATTGATTGGCAGATACATGTAATCCCACCCCAACACCACTCTGAAGCTGAATCACCTGTAACCAGGATTGAGCAAATCCACAAGGATAGTTTACAGAGCTCCTGGTTTTTGAACCATTAAACAAGAGCACACAGAGTTTACATGATGCTACAGTTGCCATAACAAAATACCACAGAATGGGTGGCTTAAAAAGACAGAGAGAGAGAGAAAGAGAGAGAGAGATGATGATGATGATGATGATGATGATGATGATGATGATGATGATGATGCAGTAACGTGTTTCGCCACAGCTGGGAAGGATTAAAGTACAAGGGTATGATCTCCTGAGGCCTCCATGGCTTCTAGATGTCCATCTTTTGTGTCTTAAAATGACAAGTCACACATCAAACTAGGGCCCCACATTTAGGGATTTATTTAATTTTGTCTCTTTTTAAAGATCCCCTCTCCAAATTCACTACTATTAGGAGTTAAGGTCTCAACCAATGCATGTGAAGAGGACACAATTTAGTCTACAGCACAGGATTCTCACAGCCTGAGTCCATTTAGGCTTTCTGCCATCAACCACACTTGCCACTGTGCAATCCCCTGAGAGCAGCAGACATGACAGATGTCACAATCATGCCCAGAGACTGGGGCCCCCAAATGTCCTGTGTATATTATGGAAAATCCCTACCTCTCACTGGGGCTGATGAGACAAACAGTGGAAGGCAGAAACTATTTAAATTGGAATCCAAATTCCCAACTGATGTCCTGAATAGTCTTAACATTTTATTTTTTAATGTTTTATTTATTCATTTTCAGGCAGATAGAGAGAGAGAGTGAGAAAGAGAGAGAGAGAGAGAGAGAGAGAGAGAGAGAGAGAGAGAGAGAGAGAGAGCACCAGGGCCACCACCTTGTGGGTCTGGCTTATGTGGGTCCTGGAGAATTGAACCCTGGGCCTTAGGCACTGGAGGCAAGTGCCTTAACCGCTGAGCCATCTCTCCAGCCTTAACATTTTATTGACAATATACCATGATCATAATCCCCTCCCAGCATCCTTTTTCTCCCTTCCAAATCCCCCCTCCATTGGAACCCTTTTTCCTTCCAACTAGTCTCTTCTGTTTTGATGTCATCATTTATTTTTATTATGCGGGTCTTGTGTAGGTAGTGTCAGCCACTGTAAGGTCAAGAATATCAAGGCCACTATGTGTTTGGAAGACAGTATTATAAGCACTCTTCTTTGGTTCTTATATTCTTTCTAAAACCTCTTCCACAATGGTCCCTGAGCCTTGGAGGGTGTAAGAGAGATGTCTCACTTAGTGCTGAACACTAAACTTTCACTTCTTCTCAGCACTATGGTAACTTTTGAGTCACTCCAGTGGTTACTGCCATTTGAAAAGAGAAGCTTCTCTAACCAAAAGTGAGAATACCATTAATATTTTAGCATAAATATAACTATATAGAGGGCAGTTCAGTAGACATAATATGATCCATTTAGCCAGACAATAGTAGTCGTTTACCCCTCAGGTTTATGACCTCCCAATGTTACAGGTAAACTGAGGCATGGGTAAACTGAAGCACAACAACCCAATAAAGTTAAAAAGGAGAGTTTTTATTAAGCCAGCCAGTGACTGTCCTCATCAGAAATCTGAGCAGGGAGCGTGTTAGACTGCCTTCTGTAAGGGTTTATAAAGGCAAAAACCACAAAGACCATCTCTTATTATCTTAAGCAAGCAGCTTTCAAAAGCAGAACTTCATCATTGGCTAAGATGATGAGTCAACATCCAGTACAGAATTAGATTACAACATATGAGTTACCAGAAAGTGTCCTATTCCCTAATTCTCCTATATTATAGTTAAGTCAGAGGGGCTATTTCATTTCTAATAAAACATTCTCTAGCAGGTAAACAGTTCCTGGCAGGCAGGTAAAGCACAATAACAGAGGCGAGAATCTACAGCCAGTTCTGGATCAGCGTGACTGATCACAAGTGCACCCATTTCCCCATCTGGTTTCTATTCTCTCCCAACCACTAAACCAGATCCCTGTTTTTCATGTCTATGTCAGTAATGAACTTTTTAACTCTTTGCTAAGGAAAAGGGTTTTGCCCCTTCACGCTTCTGCTACAGCATGACAATACTATGGTTAACCTGTCTCACCAAGCCATAGACTTTTGATGAGATTTTCAGTACCAGGCAAGAATTCCCTCTTATGGCATGGGCTCACCTCCAGTCAGAAAGCAGTTTCCTACATAACAGATATGCCAGCATTGCACCAATTAGTATAATTGGCCTGGCAGGCTATCCATAAGGTATGTAGGATCCACTGCTGGTTGAGACCATTGATGACTTTTCTTCCCCAACAGACCACATAGCTCTTTCCAACATCCTGACAGCTGGTTAACAGGTAAGAAGCTTCCGGCTCAGCTCCAGCTTGATTTCTCAGTGTCCTGCAGCCCAATCATGCGGAATCTTCCACAGTGAGGTCTTCTCTAGTTCTGGCAGGCAACCAAAAGCCTTGGCAATGGCATGTCTTGTTTTGGGAGTCATCAGGGGCCTCCCTGGCCAATGACTTGCTAAAAAGTATCCCATCCATGGCACTGAAATTTTTCTAATAACAATCTGTTGCTTCTGGACATACCATTATCCACCTCCACAGGATTAAGTTTTCATTAATTTACTTGCAAGTAGAGAGACAGAGAGAGAAGAGAGACAGAGAGAATGGGTGCACCAGGGCCTCGAGCCTCTGCAAACAGACTCCAAATGCATGCGCCACTTTGTACATCTGGGTACTGGGAAATCGACCTCAGGTCATTAGGCTTTCAGGCAAGTGGCTTAAACATTGAGCCGTCTCTCCAGCCCAACTGTCTTTTTAAACATATATATTATTAGCTAGTGAAGAAGTTGGTTTCCATGTGGCTTATTCATAACCTTACATTTTGATTAACCCTCTTTCCACCCCTTGCTCTCCATCCCCTCGCCTGACTCCGCTTAGATCACTTCTGTCCTGAAGAGTCTTCATGTACATGGAAGAGGCTGTCACCAGGAGAGGGCATCTTTATGTCCAAGAAGAAGCTAGAAAAGCTGATTTGAAGACAGAGTAAGTAACACAGCAAGAATTAACAGAATAAGCCTAAGAAAATACAGGCCTACATCCTGATCGTTGGCTCAATCCCTGGTTATTCCTTCCTGTACATACTGTGTTCCAGGAAGTGCTAAAGGAAACAGGACCTGGTTAGATGCACAGATTCTAGGTCCAGACCATGTCATTCAAATCAGGCAAGTGATGTAATCACCTGTACCTAGGTTCCTCTATCAAATGTTGATGAGCAAAGCATCTCACAAGTGAAGTTGTTTTGCCTGACAGTAAAGCAACTTAAATTTGAAAGCATTCACAAGTCATCACAGTAAGCACTAAATATATGTTAGTTGATGATTAAATATACATTCAAAATGTTAGTTTTAGATGAGATAACAGAGGACTGATAATGCTCCCTGTCACTCCTTTTTCTATGTCTATGGGGGTTATCTGTACTTCCAGAAATCATTATAAACCAAATGCAACTTGTGACTTAACTTGCTTTTGTTAACTTACCCTGCCATTTGGGTTGTAAATTCTACAAGCTTTGCTCAAGAAGGAAGGTAGGGGAGGAGGTGAGAACAGAGGCTTATCTACTTTTCTCTAGAACCCATTTTAAACTTTGAGCTTTCTTGTGTTCTACCTGATTTGTTAATTTACATGTGTGATGTCACGTACAGATCTCTGTAACCCATAAAATCTCTTTGTAACTGTAGCCAAATGCTTTATGCTTGGCCCGCCAGCGTATATTCCTAAATTCATAATAACAATAAATGAAATTCCACTCTCCTCTTGCTGAAATGGCTTTGTCTGTTTGTCATGGAGAATTTCTACAACAGTTTCATGAACTGTTTCATGAAATAGGTCTTTATTTTGTTCTAGATGCTTAGAAGAAAGAGTATACTTTTAATGCCTGGAGGTGATTTTCCTTTTGAAACGTTTCATTTATTTATTTGCAAGCAGAGTAGGAGAAAAAGAGAGAGGGAGGGAGGAAGAGAGAGAAAATGGTCATATCAGGACCTCTTGCCATTGCAAGAGAACTCCAGAAGCATGTGCCACTTTGTGCATCTGGCTTTAAGTAGGTACAGAGGAATCAAACCCAGGCCATCAGGCTTTGCAAGCAAGTACCTCTAACCATTGCTCTATCTTTCCAGTCCCTCCTCATAAGCAAGCTAATCTAGCTGTCCTGCCATTAGCACCAGGAGAGAATGTCCCTTCAAAAGCAGGGTACACTTAGCCCATACTTTCCACACCAATAATGACCACCCATAGCATTTGACTTTGTTTTCAACTGGCCACCACAGATGGGCAGATTCTCTCTCAATATCACATGGTAATTACAAGTTATAAGACAGAAGATTCCAAGTATAATACTATAGTTGAGTAAAAAGGAAAATTTCAGTGTTCTGATCTGAATGGAATTGGGGTTAAAAAAAAACACCCTTTTAACACCATCAAGAAACAGTCTTGAGTGATTGGTGACGCTAGTTTTCAAGCTAACTACAAGTCTGTAAGAAGTGTCAAAGCAAAAGATACAGTGTGGGCCTGGAGAGATGGCTCAGAAGTGAAAGGGACTTGCTGACCAAGCTGGATGACTGGGTTCAATTCCCCAGTTCCTGTGTAAAGCCAGATGCACCAAGTGCATTTGTTTGAGGTGGCAAGAGGTCTTAGCACATCCTTTCTTTGCTCACAAATAAACAAACAAACAAATAAATAAATAGCATTCCATACCCATTATACAATAATCTTTAGTCATTTGATATCTAGAAGCATGATATACCCAATAAGATTCTCTTCTGTCATACACTTAGAATTTTAGATAGTTTTCAGTGTCATGAGAAGGGTAAGTTTATAACACAGCAATTCTAACACAGTGGTCAAAATAAGCAACTGCTAATATGCAAACCATTATTATAAAATATTGTTGTGATGGTTAGGTTTTGTTGTCAACTTGATCTTTTTAATTATCTTGGGTGGGTCTCAGGATGTTTACAGGAAGGCAGCCTCTCAGTAGAGGGCAGGATATAAGGGAGGTCAGGAGAGCTAGAAGTAAACATCCTTTCCTGTGTGGGCAGTGCAGGAAGGAAATTCCAGAGACTCAGGAAGCCATTAAGTCTGGGATAAGTTTGCAAGACCCCACCCTAAGGCTATAGAAAGGGAGAGAAATTCTCTTTGCCCCCCCTGCCCTGTTCCCTGTTCTGTGTGTGTGGTGGTGGTGTTGTGGTCAGCTTCCTAGTTGCTGCACAGAAAGAACCCAAGCAAAAGTGGCTTATGGAGGAATGGGTTTATTAGGCTTACGGACCCAAGGGGAGACTCCATCCTGGCAGGGAAAACGATGGCATGAGCAGATGGGTGGACGTTGCCTCTGCCACAACACTGGAAATAGCAGCAGGAAGGTGTGACAAATACTGGCAAGGGGAAGCTGGATCATAACCCCAAAAGCCTGCTCCCAACAACACATCTCTAGCGAGGTTGTAATTCCCAAACTGCCATCAGCTAAGGATGGATCATTGAGAACACATTCATTTGTTTGTGGGGGACACCTGGATCAAACCATGACAGGTGGTGATGGGTTTTTCTCTCTGCTTGGGCCTGTGAAAGAAGGCCAGCCTCTTTCGCTGTTACGGAACTTCCCCTCAATCTGTAGTTTCAATAAATACTTTCCTCCCCCAAATTGTGCCTGGTTTGGAGATTCATCCCAGTGGCGTGTGGCTGACTGCGACAATTGTTGTATTTAAGTAATAATGTTTTTTCTCTAGCCTATGATATCTACATATATATGATTTATTTATTCATTCTTTTGCAAGCAGGGAGAAAGAGAAGACAGATGTTGCAGTCAACTTTCTTGTTGCTACGCAGAAAGAACCCAAACAAAAGTGGCTTGTAGAGGAATGGGTTTATTTGGCTTACGGACTCGAGGGGAGACTCCATCCTGGCAGGGAAAACGATGGCATGAGCAGAGGGCTGGACATCACCTCTGCCACAGCACTGCAAACAGCGGCAGGAAGGTGTGCCAAAC
>PVHP010042410.1:0-15000 GCA_004024765.1 Zapus hudsonius
GTGCTCTCAGTGGCCAAAACCCATCCCCACCACAAAAGGAAGATGCCAAATTTCATATTCTGGTCAGCCAACATGGATTTCCAAATCAAACAGTTCTCCCAAGAAACAGCAAGAAGAAAACGAATGTTCCTTTTCTCTCCTAAGACATTATTGCTCTGCTCATTATTAGAAGGATGTTTACTCATGCAAAAAAAAAAAAAAATCAACTGACAGTCTCTAATCTGGTGAGCAGGAGAAAGCAATTTCCACTAAACCTACAAATCCTCCTACGTCAGATGTCAGGGATTTTCTGAACTGAGGTTGAATTCCTGTGTCCCTAGGGGACAATTATTTGGGTTGGTTTGAATTAGTTCATCATCACATGTAGTAAATGTGCTAGTAAAGTTCTGTATTTTCTGACCTGTCGAACAGAAGGAAGTAAAAATGGACTGAAGCAGTTTCTACAAAGAAAATGGGGGAGGCAGGGTGCTGAAGAGCTTTGCTTTCATGTTAATGAGTTCCTCCTCAGACATATTTGAAGCTTCCAGAAATTACTATCTGCATTGCTAAAGGCTGCATTTGGCTACCTCCCCTGCCCCAAAACTTCTCCTACCAATCCCCATCACATTGCCAAGGATCACTAGCCTTTTGATAGCAGAACCTTAACTTTATCCATACATTTAAACATCAAAAATCATCACCAGAAACTTGGTGTCTTATATCTATTAGAAATCAATAAATATCTTCTATATGGATAAATGTCTGTATGCATTTTTCTTTATCAAGGATTAAATTCAGTACCGTCAACATACAGGGCAAGTGCTCTAACACTGGGCTGCATCCATAGCCCCCCTCTTTTACTTTAAGACAAGATCTCAGTAATTTGTCTCTGAGTAGTCCAGGGTGGACACTCTGTAGTCCAGGGTGGTCTTGAATTTGCAATACTCCTGCTTCATCCTCAGCTTTTGGAGTGGCTTGAATTAAATGCATGTCCATTTAAGCCTGGCCCAACTGGACAGGTAAAGGGTTTCATTTTCTGCTGCCTAGGATGGTGGGCTACTATTTCACCTACACTACCCTCTTTCTCTAAGGACAGAATAAGTGTCTTTTCCCTACCTCACTCATTCTTTATTATGACCCCTCACTCCATACAAAATTATCTACTGTTAGATGAAAATTTACATTTCTTTTTCTTCATTATTTCACAAAGTTACAATCAAACAATAGATATCTTCTGAATTCTGAGACCAAAATATCTAGTGTGATTATATGAGCAAGCCACTAACTGTTGACTCCTGAGATTTAGTCTTTTTCAGAATTTGTATCACACCTTGAACCATTTGTGTCTCTGAACATTTTTTATGACTTTGCACAGGCAAAGAACCAGGTCAATATAATGGAATGGAGGAAACTGGTACAAAAATGATGCTGGGGAAGGAGCAGAGATATGGGTTACACAGGGCAATGATATGGTCAGTCATTCTGAGAGAGTGAGAGGGTCAGGTAGTATCAGCACCCCAGCCTCCCTGCTGCCTTGAACTCTTGCAGGCTCTGGTATTCTGTACATTTTTAGTCCTCAGAACTAATGCTTGTCTTGAAGAACTGGGGAGGGGTGTGTGCGCTCCTTTTCTACTCTTGACCAAGTAAATACCCAGACCCAAGCATGAAGCTGGTGGGGACAGTGAGGAAGAGTGAATGTCCTTCAGCAAGCAAAGAACTGAAACTAAAAATTCCCTTCCACTCCTGGAAAGAAGTTGTTGTGGTCCGCTTCCTAGTTGCTGCTCAGAAAGAACCCAAACAAAAGCAGCTTGTGGAGGAAAGAGTTTATTTGGCTAACAGACTCGAGGGGAGACTCCATCCTGGCAGGGAAAATGATGGCATGAGCAGAGGGGTGGACATCACCTCTGCCACAGCACTGGAAACAGCGGCAGGAAGGTGTGCCAAATACTGGCAAGGGGAAGCTGGCTTATAACCCCATAAGCCCGCCCCCAACAACACAGCTCCATCGAGGTTATAAAATCCAAACTGATCAACTGAGGATCGATTACCCAGAACACATTCATTCATTTGTTTGTGGGGGATACCGGGATCAAACCATGACAGAAGTCAAATGGTAGGATTTAAAGGAAGAAGCCTGTCAAAATTGTGCCCTTTATACCATCGAAAATTCTGTTAGAGATTTGGTGATCAAGGAGTCCCTCAGTGGCCATTCATAACAGTGTAGGTTCAGTAAAATTAGACAGCTACAGTAAAGAGTCACTAGCTCTGCTGAGGAGGAACCAAAGGATAGGTAGGAGGGTATCAGATTTCCATAGCAGACCCATGGCTTCTTGTCTCTAGGACCACACTATGCTATCTCAAATTCCCAAGTCCTCACCTCCCCAGCCTTAGTCTTGTACCATAAGGAGATTCCAAAGAGCTGGCTTCATAAAGAAATGCTTTTCAAGACATACCTGGAGTAATAATAGCAGCAAATAGAATGGTCTGTGGGTAAGTGGGGTTGAGGGGAGAGAGAAGGCAGAAGTGTTTTATGTGGAGAATGAGCACAAGTGAGAGAAGTTTTCTGAGGAAAAAGGTTATTTGTACATTTATATAGTTCCTGGCACAATATGAATTTCTTATCTAGGACCTGAGAGTTTTTTTCTTTCCAGGTAGTAGGCACTTACTCCAGTTTATGGGTTCACATATGTTTGTTCTAAATTTCCTACCCAGCGTGTCCTTGAACTTTCCCTTCATTTTCTCTTTCTTTCCACAATGGAATTTTGGGCATCACAGGAGTCTCTGGAAAGCATTTGAATCTTTTTGTAAATAGGAGGGATATTTTGGAACAAGTTTACACACAGAAACACAAGATAGACTATTCAGAGAAAAGTGTGACAGAACCCAACATGAATGAGGAACAGCATGATTGAGGGCAGTGAGAGGCCTCTAGATTCACCCAACAGAGCGATGTTCCTCTTGGTGGTTGAGGAGCAGTTTCTTGGCCTGGTGTGGATAGCGTGGTCATCAGGTCCATGTGTCCACCAATGGATGTCCAAGTCCTTTCCTAGGCACAGCCTTGAGCCTCTAGGAAAATACTGACCAATAAATCAAGTTGAAAAATATGTAGAAGGCAGGAAATATCAACCTGGAGTATTTGTCAGTGGTATGGGTATTCTGAAAGATGTAAATACCCATCTGGCCCTTGAGAAAGCCTTTCTTTCTGAAGGAGGTTGATTCACTGTTCAGGGCCAGATGGACCATAATTTTGTCTGCCTTTCTTCTTCTTGCAAAATATGACTTCTTGGGTATCCAGCCAGGCTATTGGCCTCAGACTCACTGTAGCTTCCATCCAGTATCATGGTTCTTGAAGGAAGCATTCCACATACACATAACTACAGGTAGCAAACACAAAAGGCCTTGTGAGATGGGCAAAGGAGATGGCCTGGATAGAGAGAAAAGCCCCATTGCTACTCAGAAGAGAGTCAGAGTTATAAGGTTCTCTAGATAGCATTATTACTCTGCTTCTCTACCCAGGTTGCCTATCAGAATCACCAAGACTTCACTCTAGACTAGTTAAACTATCAAGTGTACAGCCATAATTGAAAACCACTGATCCAGCCAAGTTGCAGAGGTAAAAATGGAGTCCAAGAGATATGTGTAGTTCTCTTGAAGCCAAAGAGCAGGTGTAAGAACTAGAGTTTTTTTTGGACAAGGTTTCACTATGTAGCCCAGCTGACCTAGAACTCTCTAGCCTTCTGCCTCGGTTCCTGAGTGATTGAACCAGGAATTTAAATCCATATATTCTGTTCATACATGAATTTTTTAAAAGTTAGGAAGGGCTGTATAACTTGCTTGGATAATGCAAAACCCTGCATTATTCCCTCCCTAGAGCTAAAAAAAAAATTAAGGGGGCTGGAGAGATGGTTCAGTGGTTAAAGGTGCTTGCTTGCAAACCCTGATCATTCAGATTCGATTCTCCAGTATCCGCATAAAGCTAAATGCACAAAGTGGCAAATGTATCTGGAGTTTGTCTACAGTGTCAGGAGGCCTTGGCATGCCCATACTCACTTTTTGTCTGCCTTCTCTCTCTCTCTCTCTCTCTCTCTCTCTCTCTCTCTCTCTCTCTCTCTCTCTCTCAAATAAGTAAAAATATTTTGAGGGCTGGGGAGATTGCTTAGTGGTTAAGGCACTTGCCTGCAAAGTCTAATGACCCTGGGTTGACTTCCCAATAAACACGTAAAGCCAGATGCACAAAATGGCACATGCATCTGGAGTTCATTTGTATGCCCATTCTCTTCCCACCTCTTATCTCTATCTCTCTCTACTTAAAAAGAAATACTTTGTAAAAATACTTTTTAAATTAAGGTAAAAAATTATCCTTATTTCAAAGAGTTAAATTTAAGTAACAGCTAAGTTTCTTAAGTGGGTATAGTGGTACATGCCTGTAATGCTTATATTCAGGAAACTAAGACAGGAGAATCAGCTTGGGCTATTAGTGAGAGGCCTTCTTTGTCTCCAAAATAGAAAAAAACAGTTAAGGGTCATAGTACCTATAATAATTTTTTTTTGAAGCAGAGTCTCACTCACCCAGGCTAACCTGGGATTTATCCAGGCTGGGCTCAGAATTAGCGATTCTCCTACCTCAGTCTTCTGAATGCTGGAATTAAAGGTATGCAACACCACACAGGCCTCTATGACACATTTTTAAGCAGGTTAATTGCTTCATCAAAAATGTACATATGTGAACCCCAGTTGCATGAGCCACTTTGTGCATCTGGCTCTATGTGATATTGGGGAATCAAACCCGGGTAGGGAGGCCTTTAACCACTGAGCCTACTCTCCAGCCCCTTTTAAAAGAAGCTGTTCTCTTCGTGGCCCCTGCTAGAGAATATAGGCTATTGTAGGCACATTTTCCCCTCATATAACCCTGTTCATTTCTTCCCCCAGCTGCAGCTGAGAAAGGGTTAGTTGAAGAGCATTGCATCTGCCTGAGGTGTGACTTAATGTGAAAAGATAAACTGAACTCAACAGAATCCCAGTTTGGGAAACAGGAAGAGCTGATACTGAAGTTGGAGTTAAATTTATAGTAAAGAGAAATGAAATAGGCAAAGGCATGAAGGGGTGGAGCACATTCAAAACAAGGCTAAAACAATAATGGACAGAAAAAAAGCAAGCTGCACAGTACTATGTGAATAACACCACAATGTGTTAAGGGCCTAGGCTGAAAAATTTAGGTAAAGAGACTTTGGTCAAAAGGGACTAAAAATAAAGCAAGTTACCAAAGCAAATGAAAAAGAAATGTGTTTATACAGGTCTGGAGCTGGCTCAGTGGATAAAGCACTCACCATTCATGCTGGAGTACCTGAGTTCAATCCCCAGACCCCACATAAAAACCCTGAAGCTTTGGCAGGCTTCTGCAAACCCAGCACATTATCCAGGACAGAATTTCCCAGAATCTCATGGCTAACACAGCAAAGAACAACAGCAGAACAAGAACCCAGAGAGGGAATCCTGTTTCAAACTTTCCTCAAAAGTGGAAAAGTGAGTACTAACCCAAAAGGTGTCCTCTGACCTCCTCAGGTATGAAATGGCATGCATGCCCCCTTCACCACCCACCCCACCTACATAAACACAGAAATATAAATAATTTATTTATATAATTTATATAAATAAATTATTGTACTTATTGATGAGAGAGAGAGAGAGAGAGAGAGAGAGAGGGCGCATGTGCATGCCAGGACCTCTTACCACTTTAAATGAGCTCCAGATGCATGCATGCACTGCTTTGTGCATCTGGCTTTATATGGGTACTGGGGAATTGAACCTGGTCCTGCAAGCAAGTGCTTTCAACCACTGAGCTGTCCTAAAATAACTTCTTTAAAAAGTTGCAAAAATATGTTTATATAGGAAAAAAGCAAACAAAATGGCAAAACTTTAGCAATATTGGAACTAGCATAGAATGTATGGATGGATAAACATCACCTTATTCTTTCAGTTATTTCTGCCTTACCTACTTATGGTTTCTATCTGGGCGAAAAGAAGATCATTCAGATGATTAGTAACAGTTTGGCATAAATAACAACCTTTTCAGTATGTGCCAACTGAACTGGCCCTGCTGATTAATCTTCTCATTCTCATCCAAACAACATGAGCTTAAAGGAGGAAATGAATGAAGTTACCTCACCTTTTCCTGCAGCTTCTGTTCCTTCTGCTCTTGGATCGTGGTCAGGTAGTTGACAGCTGCGTACTCCAGCACGGAGAGAAACACGAACACAAAGTTGACCCAGAGGTAGATGTCCACAGCTCTGATATAAGACACACGGGGCATGGAGGCATTCACTCCAGTGATGATGGTGGACATTGTCAGCACCATCATGATGCCTGTAAAACCCAGTCTTAGTTCAGCTGCTGACCATGGTCCAGACAATGGTTCCCACAGTCATGATTTCACATTCTCTGTCTCTTAAATGCGTGAGATACTTCCTGGACATGTTTCCACCTGGTAGCCCCATTCACTGCTTCCCAAATGTCTCCCCTTAGCTGGCTGCTGTTTTCAGTCAGCTTGGGAGATTGCCTTTCTGTGATATGGATGACAAGGACACGAGTGCTTTAGGAAGGACCAATCATATTGCAGAAATAAATACAGTGGTTTAAGGGCACATCTGAAGGAACTAAAGCCCACGATTTCTGTGAAGTATCCCAGAAGCTTACTTCACCCATTTCTTCTCCACTGAGGCCTGCTGGATAAGTGCTTCCATTTCTCCAGGCCCAACCTAATTTTGTATAAATTACAATAATGGGTTATAAATTTTCACTCTGGAATTCAGGATCTGGAAAGAACTAAAACTTCAGCTTCAGATATAGCCCTTCCCTTCCCAGAAATCACAGCCTTGCCTTTAGGCTGTCCAAACAAGCTTGGTAGTTAAGAATAAAATTTTACTATTTCAGAATCAGCTTATTTATTTAAGTACTGAATTTCAACACTGCCCCTTGTGGAAGTCTGTGCCTCCGAATCAGCTATGAGTTTCTAAACCATTATCATTCAAGTGGAGATATTTTTAGCTCCCACAGTTTTCATAATGTGGTTGAGGAAACTGAGGCTTCATCAGAGTAGCACAGACAAGAGGCAGGCAGAAAAGTTGCTCCTTCTAACAGCCATCAGTTAAGACTTTTGAAGGTTTACTTTACTTTTTTTGAGGCAAGGTCTCTATATGTAGCCTAGGCTGGTTTCAAACTCCTATTTCACCTGTCTCAGCCTCTGAGTGCTGGAATTACAGGCTTGTGCCACCACAACCAGCCCATGACTTTCAAACAAACAAACAAACAAACAAAAAAAAAAACATCCTACCACACCTTAGCAAAAGCTTTTACCCAGTGAAACTCTGGCAGGCACAGCTCTGTGGTCGATCCAGAAGGACACCCAGGACAGCATGACCATCAGGGTGGCAGGGAAATAGGTTTGGAGCAAGAAAAAGAAGATGTGGCAATGCAATGTGAAGTTGATATACAGATGATTGTACCAGCCTGGGGACACAGGAGAAGACAGTGAGGTCTTAGAGCTGTCCTAGAAGTACGCTCACCAACTATAGAAAGCCTAATGAAAAGCCTTCTTTTTAAAACCTGAGCCCTCTAACTATGACTGTGTAGGGAGCCGTTCCTGTGAGGTAAGGGGGCGGGGCGGCCCAGCCGCATTTCCCAGGCCGGGTCCTGTCACTCCCACCTATGGACCGCCCTGGGGTCCTCTCCTTTGTTTAGAGCCTGCTGACAAGATGGCGCTGGTTTATGCTCACCATCCCCACGGAGGAGAGTGTCCAGTGGAAAAACAACTCCTTGTATGGAAATGGCTTAATGCCTGGCATGCTTCCGTGTATGTGGACCAATTATGAATATATACGTGTGTTATGCTGATAGGTTGAAGTATGACTTAAAAATTCCTGCACATCCTGAAGAGACAAAGAGAAGAAACAAAGAAAGATTGTAACTCAAGTTTTCCTGAATAAACTGCTGTAGAGAAGAACTCGTGGTCGTGTCCTTTCTTGCTGGTCGAGCTTGGGCACGACACGACTGTCTCATCAATACCCACTACTTCACTCTCTTATGTAGCATTATATAACTTTTCACAGTAGTTTGGGAAAAATAAAAATAGATATAGGCTTAGATATGGTTGGTATTTATTACTTCACAGGGAATATATAAGGTTAAATCTGAAGAATTAATGTGTTTTTTCCACATTGGAGCCTGACTAAGACAATAATGAGCTACTAAGTGCTGCTGTAGAAGGCCAGTCTGGAAGTTATGTGGAATTTCTGAATCAGAAATTGGGACAAAGAGATCCTCTCATCTGTTTTCAGGGACTCATCTCCATTCTTCCAGTATAGCATTAGGTCTTCATCTGTATATGCATCTTTAGGGAGAGGAAAATACATGAAATTGATCTGATGCTGCAGAAGCAACAAGGAGATCCTCTGCCAGCATAAACAGATCTTAACCAAAGCACTTAGACTCATGCTTTCTAAAATAGTGCAAAGATTGGGAAGGAAGTTGAAGGAATAAGAACCACTGTACTTACAGATCTCCAGCTCTAATGAGCAGGTCTGAGAATCCAAGGGAAAGTGGCTGAAGTCCATGTTACACATAGCAGTGACAGTAATCCTACAGAACCCAAACACATATGTTAGCTTTTGCAGTGGCTCATTGGCTCAGGCACCACCACTTTGAGGAGGGCATGGTAGAGCACATGGAGCAGCTGCCTTTTCATGGCCTCTTCAGAGGTATAGGTGTGCTAATGCTGTTCTGGGTCTCCTCTACTTGGCCTGCACTGCCCAGCTTCTGGTCCACACCTGCACCCTTCTCAGGCATTGCCATCAGCCAGCTGCCTCCCTCATATATTTCTGGAAGGCCCCTCACCACTCTCCATCCAAGGCTACAGTATATCTTATATTAGTGTTAGCATTTGTTCTGGTGAACCACAAGGAGGCCAAGAATAAAAACTGCTTAAGGGCTTGGAGAGATGGCACTTTCAGCAGAGCCTGCTGGCTTGGGTTCAATTCTGCAATATCCAGGCATAAAAAGTGGCATGTGTATCTGGAGTTTCTCACAGTGGCAAGAGCCTCTAGCATGTACACACACACACACACACACACACACACACACACACACACACACACACAAATAAATTGTTTTTATTTTTATTTTTTTGGCCTGGAGAGATGGCTCAGCTGTTATGGCACTTACCTGCAAAGCCTAACAACCTGGGTTTGATTTCCCTTGCCTATGTAGAGCCAGATGCACAAAGTGTCACATGTATCTGGAGTTCATCTGCAGCAATGAGAGGCCCTAGTACCACCCACTCTCTGCTTGCAAATAAATAAATACTTAATTTTTTTTTTATTTTACTGCTTAAATCAGTCAAGTTTGGCCAAGAGTCAGCCTATAATAATACTTAATAAATATTTGCCATTGTCATTATTTTTAAATCTTTGTTAACTATCAAAAAGCCAATGTCTCCATCACCTCACTCAGACTAAAGTAACCATCTAACCCAAGATTAAGATCCACAGTGATAAGGAATTTGCCATGTACTAGTGTGGCCATTTAATCTCTAGCCAATCATGACTGGCATCAGAATGTTGTACCAAACCACACACCTGACTACATATCCTGGAATGACACAAGACAATGGAACAATGGCTCAAGGAAATTACCTCATGCTGTATAGCACCTGGCCATCTGGGAACACCCTTAGCATGATGTTGTCAGTGGTGGTGTCATGAATGAATGACCTTTTGGAGTAAACAAAGAAGACATCAGGGACCCAGATCTTCTTCACTAGGCGGCCATCAAAGGTCATGCTCTTGTTGCTGGTGCTGGGGAAGGCCAGCCTCTCATCCTTCCAGTAACGCCGCAAGTACAGGGTCATGGTGAAGTCCTGGGAGGCAGGGAAGAGAACAGAAATAGCTTACCTTAGGCTTAGCTTCCAAAGCCAGAGGTGACAGTTATGCAGCCTTGGACAAAATGGCCAATGTTATGGCCCTGATGCAGTCAGAAAGAGGATGCCTAGTTTGCAGTATGAAGAGACTGAGCAGCTGCCCTCCAGACTTTGCAAATGAAAACCGCAGCTGTGATGCCCACAGACCAGTAATGTTGGGCTCTCAAAAAACCCCAGGTCTCTGAAGACCCCTGCACAGGGCTTCTTACCTACCTGACCATGCATTCAATTTCAGCTAAAAGGTGAGTTACAGAAACCTGGTGTGGTGGTTTGACTAGGAAATGTCCCCTGTAGCCTCATGTTTCTGTGATTAAGCCTCTTATTTAATCCCAGCTGGAGGAGTCTTTGGGAGGTGGAGCCTTGCTTGAAGAAGTATGTCACTCAGGGAAGACCTAGAGGTTTATTAATCCAGCTTTACAGAGTGTTCACAAGCTAGCTCACTCTTGCTACTACTTCCCAGCTGATGTGAGAAGATATGATGCCCAGCCTCTGCTTGGGCATATCATAATGAAGCCTCTACTCAAAACTACAAGCCAAATATAAATCCTTTCCACCTGTAAGTTGCTTCAGGTGTTTTGTTCCAGCAACAAGAAGGTAACTGTAATATCTGGTCAGCCAAATATCCCTGTTAAGAAGATTTCTAACATTAGACTTTTGAGAGCCTTAAAGGCCAAATTGTGTCCAGAACACATTGAATCCCCATTCACCATTAAATTTAATGTCTAGCAAGGCGATGTGCTCAATAAATATTTGCTAGAGGAGGACTTCAGGGTGTACCCACTCAGTGGTAGAATACTTGTCTGGCATGTGTTGTAAGTCCCTGGGGTCAATCCTTAGAACTATTCAAATATTTTCTTGATGGAAATCTGTGAAGATGAATGGCTGAGGCAGCTATTATGATTTCAACCTGGAGGTTTATCCTGTTTAAAAAAGTGTCTCCTTGGAGCTGGGGAGATGGCTCAATGATTAAAGGTACTTGCTTCCAAAGCCTTTCAACTTGGGTTTGATATCTCAGAACTAATGTGAAGCCACATGCTCAAAGTAGCACATGCATCTGGAGTTCTTTTGCAGTAGCAAGAGGCCCTGGTATGCCCATACCTTCTCTCTCTCTCTCTCTCTCTCTCTCTCTCTCTCTCTCTCTCTCTCTTCTCTTTCTCTCTTTTCTCTGTCTTTCCTATCTCTCCTTATAAATAAATACATAATTCTTTTTAAAAATCAAAAGGCATTTTGATTTAATTTAAATTTATTTATTTATTTATTTATTTATTTGCAAGCAGAAAGAGATAGATAGAAGAGACACAGAATGGGCATGTCAGGGCCTCCAGCCACTGCAAACACCATGTGCATGTGCCATTTTGTGCATTTGGCTTTACATGGGTCCTAGGGAATCAAACCCAGGTTGTTGGGCTTTGAAGGCGAGCACCTTAATTACTGAGCCATCTCTGTATAACTGAAGTCTTAAACAAAGAACTTGGTACTTAGGCCATAACCAGGACTAAGACGCAAGTTGTAAAGGAGGAACTAACTGCCCAGAAGACCTCTTGGGGGGAGTAGAGGAAGGGGTACATGGTGGTGAATAAAGAGGAAATCCCAGGAATGGGAGAAAGAACTGAGACTGTGTCTACATGAAAGTCTGTCCCTAGACTGATTCTGGTCCTTAGTACATCAGACTTGCCACAGACTCCTCTTCCATGCATAAAAACAAAAGTAATATGTGAACAGGAAGAGTCCAGACAGATGCCCCTTTGGTTGTGTGGCTGCAAAGCAACCTATGAGGAACATCATAGGGTGGGAGTAGGGGTCACATTATAGACTTTCAAAGACTACTTGTGAGATGCCAGCTTGGGTGGTATGTGCCTACTAACTTTTTTGTTCTGGAGTCCTCCTACCTTCTTGTGGGTAGTAGTGTTCTAAGCAGGGCAAGTTATTCTAGTCACCTTCCCCTGGGATCTCAAGACACACTGGAGGAAGGTAGGAGTGTCTTCACATCCAGAGTGGACATATGGGCTGCACAAGACCCAGCTGGTTCTGAAATTGAACCAACCTGTTAGATATACAAAAGCTCTGGCAGTGGGTGCACCATCATCCTGGAGACTGTCACACTTATACTCTCATACACAGACTCCATCCTTGCCATGGGCTGGAGCTTTGAGAAGTGTACATCAGCTCTGCTCTGATGGATCAATTTAGAGCAATGGGAAGGCTAAGAGCTCAAAGGTGGAATGGATGCTTAGCAGGTGCAAGGCTTTGGGTTTGAATTCCAGTACTGCCAAAAAATAAAAACTCTCCCAAATAAGGGATGTAAGTTATGAACAGAAACCCTGGGCAGGGGTTGGGAGAGCCATATCTCAGCTGAGACATAAAGTACAGGAAGGAAGCTTCCTGGAAGGACCACAGGGTAACAATGCATAAGTCTCTGGTCCACAGATAAAGGAAGTCTGAAAACTAAAGGAACAGGGCACAGAATGCAAGCAGAGCCTGGAGGTTGGGGTAAGAACTCCCCTTCAACTCAAGCCTCCACAGGTCATGAGATTTGTGTAGATGTAGAGCACATATGGAGTGGGGGGACCCTGTCATAGAGTGCATAGTGGACCTGTGCTCACAACAGGAACTAAACATCAAAGAATTGCAGGAGTTTGATCAAAATGTCCATCTCAGGCTAAGGGTATAGCTCCAAAGTGCTTGCCTATCATTAGCACCGCCCCCCCCCAAAAAAAACAGAGTTCATCTCCAGTGTTCCTCCAAGTGTGATTCACTTGGCCCCTTGCAACACCTGGAGCATGTTAGTTCACCCTCAGCAATTCAGACATCAGAGCATAGAGTTGGACTTAGGTAACTGCCACTTTTACTCCTGAAGATTTTACTGTTCTAGATTTTATTGTTCCTGGGCCAACTTCCAAGCCATTATGTTGTCTTCTCCCTCACAGCTACAGTCTGCACCACTGAGGCACTCATACATCTCCACCATGTGACCCCTCATAGAAGCAGCCATACCATGTCCACCTCGGAGATGCTGTCCAGACTCTCCACTTGCACGTCCACACCCACGGGGATGGCAGGGCCTGCAAGAGAGCAGAGGCAACTGATTAAGACACAGCCCATTTGTCATGGGGCTGAGAGACAGCCCTAACATTTTCCCATGAGAGCAATGGCTAGTGAAGGGTTGTTTCCTGCTAGTTCCTGATGGGTGAGGTGTCTGTACTTTATTATTTATGTCAGAGACTACTGGTTCTTATGTGCCATTCCTGGGCCAAGGTGAAAGGTAAGTGGATTAATGAGCTGCACCACAACTCTCTATCCAAGGGCCATCTCAACAGTGTAGCAGTAACTGTATGGCTCCAGTGACTGAGTGGAGATCCTAGAAACTTGTACCCAAGAACCTGTGACTTGAGATTGGTTCTGTCTGCTGAGTCTGTGGATTCATTCAATCATGGAATTTGCCTACAGAGAAACTAGCATATACCTGGGGTCATGCTCTTTAATCTAATATAAGACAAAGTCTCTGCAAAGTTAAGCCATAGTACAAGACAACACTAGAAAATGAAGGACAAATTGAGTGAGAATCTATTGCACAGAAACTAGCACTGAATTTCATCCCTCATTCCCTACCCACCCCAGGGTCAATTTCTAAAACTGAGTGTATTTTGGAGTCCTGCCCATTTGCTTGAAGTAGATGATTTTGGTAAATTCACATTATGATAGTTCAGTGAGCTATACACTTATAATTTGTGCAGTTTTCTTAAACTTCAGCCTTTGTAATTATGAGAAATATACATTGTTTCTAAGACACAGGTCCCCATGAAATATTACCTCAGATACTGGAAAGGATAGTCACCAGAGGTTCTTCTCCCTGAGCTCAAAAGGGATCTGGGACAGGGGTTTTCAATATGTGTTGTTATGGGAAACTGAGTCACACAGAGATGGCTCCAGAGATAGAGTGGAGAATCAGAAAATTTATCCATGTTGACATGAACTCAGGGGAATAACTTCCAAAGCCTGAGTACTGAGCTCTGATAGATCAGAGGTTTTATAGACAATGTGGCAGGCAGTCTGATGTCATCTTGAGTTCTTTAAACTATTGGTGGATTACAAGTTTCTAAGATTACATATTTTGGGGCACAGAGAATTCCTTAGCAATCAGTCAGTGATAAAAAAAACATATGTAGAACAGAAAGCTATTTGTTCAGGGGTGTTTGTGCCCATGACTTCACTAACCTGATACAAGCAGGTGCAGCTGCATAGATAGGGAGGAGACTCAGGATCATGCTGTCTCCCTGGTAAAGCTTGTACAATAGAAACTGTGTTTTAGAGTATCATCTGGGTCTGGTTTCTTTGTTAAATTTCTTCTACCACAGTGTGAGTGAACTTGCTTCTGCATTGGAAATCAGGTGTTTTCAGGGGAGGGCCAAGAAGGAAGCCAGATGTGTTATGAATCAAAGTACTTAATTAATCTGCTCCAAATTTGGGTCAGAGATGTAGCTTTGGGGGTGAGGGAAAGGAGCTCCAACTTAGAGCAAGGCTGTAGTTTTGAGAAAAAAGGAAAGGAAGAAAAAGGGGAGCCAGCCAGAAGTGGGGCAGGTGGTTGGAGTCTGTGTTCCAGCATGATGAAGGAGCCGAGGCTGCGGGTGGCTGTGGCCAGAGAATGGGGTGGGCAAGAAGAGGTTGCAGGAGGAAAGGCTCAGGGTAAGAGACTGAGAGATCTTAATCCCAGCACTTGGGAGGCAGAGATAGGAGGATGGATTGCCATGAGTTTGAGGCCAGCCTGAGACTACATGGTGAATTCCAGGTTAGCCTGGGCTAGAGTGGAGACCTTACCTAGAAATTTTATTTATTTATAAAAAGAGAGATATTGAGAAACCAGCAAGCAGCTATGGGCACACATACTATGGACTGAGGCTAAGAATGGGGGGGAGAGAGAGAGAAAGAAACAGGGTGGGTAGGGAGGGAAGAGGATGGAAGGAGAGAATGTGAGATAAAGAGGGAAGGACAGATGTGCATGTGGACAGGAGGCAGAGACAGAAATATATATACACACCTGGAGTTAGAAGAGA
>PVHP010042411.1:0-14980 GCA_004024765.1 Zapus hudsonius
TGATCGATGCAGTCTGTGGTTTCTTCAGTAACAGGGTTTTGCCTCAGGCCTGGGGAGGGCACTCAAGAGCTTTGACAGAATTCTGTCTTGCTGTTGGAATCTCATGAGTCGCTTTGGTCAACAGCTCAGTGAGGGAAGGAACCAGTGGTTGGAACCAGGTGTTGTCAGACTGATCTAATTATTCACAGGCTTAGACTCTCTCCCCAACTACTCATGGCCCCTCTTGCCAGGCGACGCTCACTACTTTCTCAATAGGTTACAGTATGCTCGTAAGGATTTTATAGTTTTGAACCTAATATGGTTTATCCTCATGCTTAAGCCATTCCCCTCCCCCATCCCTTACCCATCATTCATAACGTCTCACTTCTTTCTACTATTCTGCATAAAGAAAACAGTTATCCTGGTTAAGGACCACATATGAGGGAAAATATGTGGCGTTCTATTCTCTGTTCTTTTGAGTGATCGCTTAGTAAGATCTGCTCAAAATCAGACCATTTTTTCTTAAATTTCAATATTTCATTTTTCCTTTAAGCTGAGTAAAATTCCATTGTGTAAATATACCACAGTTTCACTGTCCATTCCTCCATGGATGGGTATTTGGGCTGATTCCAATTCTTGGCTATTATGAATTGAGCTGCTATAAATATAGTTGTACAAATGTTTCTGTGTCGAGATGTGACATCTTGTGGATAGATGCCTAGTAGAGGGATAGCTGGGTCCATTGGAAGGATTATGTCCATTCTGCTCAGAAGTCTCCACACTGCTTTCCATAGTGGTTGAACAAGTTTGCATTCCCACCAACAGTGAATGAGGGTTCCTTTTCTGCTGCAGATTTTTGTTCATACTTCTGAGCAGCTGAAAATGAGAATAGTTAGATGGAGAGTGATACAAATTACGTGCACTGGTTGACCTCCTCGACCTCTCTTGTTCACATGGTGGATATAAATGCCATTCCACGGCCCGGGTTGTAGGCAGTCTGAAGCCAGCACTTGCAGCTCATCAAAAACTGAGTCCAAGCTTTTCACAACAACCTCATTTTTGTCTTGAAAAATAAATAGTATTGGCATTTTCCCTCATGTCACTTTCTGCACTGTGAGGCCCTTTGAACCTTACACTCTTCTTTCGCATCAGCAGTTCTGACAGGAGATTTCTCTGAATTCTGCTGCCTAGGCAAAAGTTCGATACTAAAGCAATAGGTGAGAAAACATAAAAGTGAATCATAGAAGCTGCCGTGTCATTTGGGAGAATGGTGAAAAAAGACACAGCCTCAGAACAAAACAGATTGAGAGCCTAGAGCCAGTGGTTGAACAAAGGCTTGCATGTGGTTGGAAGTGCCCTTCCCCAGAGTTGTCACCACCAGCTTGTTGAAGCTTCATCATCCAACCTCATAAGAGATGTTAATTGGTGGGCTGGAGAGATAGTTCAGCGGTTAAGGCACTTGCCTCTGGTGCCTAAGGTCCTGGGTTCAATTCCCCAGTGCCCACATATGCCAAACTCACAAGGTGGTGGCCCTGGTGTTCTCCCTCTCTCTCTCTCTCTCTCTCTCTCCCTCTCTCTCTCTCAATGAATAAATAAAAAAATAAATAAAAACTTAAAAAAGCTCTTACTTAAAAAAAAAAGATGTTAATTAAACATTTGCTCCACTTGGAAGATGTTTAGGAAAGATGATTGGTGCCCTGGGAGGTTGTTTCTTCAGTGCACAAGCATCTCCCACACACATGTGCATCCAGACACATATCAACATGCATACACACCACATGCATGTACATATGCAAAAAATTTTCATGATTTAGAAAACATTTGTGTCCATTATAACTTTCAACTTTGCTTTTAAAATTTTTCCAAATGTAGACTAATGGGATATTTATGTTTGCCAAACATTCATGTATACTCTTTGTATATATCCAGAATATTGAAACATATATCTCATTAGCAAGGAATGAAGCTTGTATTAAATTTACTTTTGTTTCTAAATAAAGGTAACAAGCTCACTCAATCAGGATGTGATCTTGTCAAGTTGATGGGAGTTATACTCAGCTCCATGTTGCTGGGATGAATATCAAAACCAGACACAGTTATGGGAAGAAGGGATTTATTTTAAGCTTATAGATCCAGGGCAAGTTCCATCAATGGCAGAAGAAGCTGGCTCACTTTCATAGATCCAAGCAGAGAAAAACTGTAGCAGGCAAGAGCCGGGCATGGTGGCGCACGCCTTTAATCCCAGCCCTCGGGAGGCAGAAGTAGGAGGATCGCCATGAGTTCAAGGCCACCCTGAGACTACATAGTGAATTCCAGGTCAGTCTGGGCTAGAGTGAGGCCCTACCTCGAAAAACAAAAACAAAAAATTCAAGGTTTTCCTTGACTATGTAGTGAGTTCAAGACCACCCTGGAGTATGTGAAACCTTGTCTCAAACAAATAAAAACAAACAAAAATCTAGAAATCTAAAATCTATTCTTAGCTGGGGTGCATAAAGACAAAGGTCGGATTTGGCCCCTAAATTTTTCAACCTCTGGATTCAGGGTTTTTTTTTTTTGTTGTTGTTGTTTGTTTGTTTTCTTAGCACTCATTCCATTTTTTTACTTAGTGGAATGTTTTGTATTGGTGTCTTTAACTGCCATAACAAAAGCACAGTAACTTATACAATAATATGTCTTTTCTTAGTTCTGGAGGCTGGACGTCACAAATCAACATCAGGACAGGGTCAGTTTTTCACAAGGTCTCCTTTCTTGATGCAGAGATAGCTGTCCCTTCCAGTGCCTTCATATAGCCTGTCCTCTGTGCTTTCCCAGAAAGAGAGCACATGCTCTGCTTTTAATCTTTTAATAGGGATGATAATACATCAGGACTGGTCACACTCTTTTTATTTTATTTTATTTTTTTGACATAGGTTCTCGCTCTAGTCCAGGCTGACCTGGAATTCACCAGGTCTCAGGGTGTCCTCGAACTCATAGCGATTGATAAAGGTGTGTGCCACCATGCCTGGCAAAACTCTTTTTTTTTTTACGAGAGAATGGGTGTGCCAGGGTCTCTAGCCACTGCAAACTAACTCCAGATGCACGAGACACTTTTTGCATTTGGTTTTATGTGGGTACTGAGGAATCAAACCTGAGTCCTGGGTCATTAGATTTTGCAGGAAAGCACCTTATTGCTGAACAATCTCTCTAGCTCTCAGTCCACCCTCTTAATGGCATTAATGTTCCTCACTTCCCGAGAAGAGGGCAGAGCATTGGCTCAAGCTAACTAAGGGAGACAAGATTTATTGTGGCCCATAGTTTCAGAGGTTTCAGTCTAGCATAGTGGGGAGGGCATGGCAGAGGCGAGCAGAAAACAGATGGTAGAGTCCTGCACTAGCTGGTTTTCTTTATTCTGTCTGGCCCCAGCCTACGGGAAGGCATTACCCACAGTCAGGACACGTTTCTACCACCCTTAGTTAATCTTCTTTGAAAATGTTCACAGACACAACCAGAGAGGTAAGTTTTACTAATTTCCTGGACATTTTCAATTCAACAATGTTGATAATCAAAATCAATCATTACAAGTCCAGCCTTTGTCAACTTACATGTAAACACACCTCCTTAAACAGTGACATTTTGTCCATGGCCTCCAAAAGATTCACGTCCATCTCATGAGACAAGAATCGTTCAGTCCATCTATGAGAATCCCCATAGCCATAATATTTCTAATGTTCAAAACTCAGAGTCAAGAGTTGTTTCTGAGATTCAAGGAAAACCATCAGCTATGAGCTCCATAAAAATAAATAACCAAATAAAGCCGGGCGGGGTGGCACATGACTTTAATCCCAGCACTAGGGAGGCAGAGGTAGGATGATTGCCGTGAGTTCAAGGTCACCCTGAGACAACAGAGTGAATTCCAGGTCAGCCTGGGCTGGAGCGAGACCCTACCTCGAAAAACCAAAAAAAAAAAAAAAAAAAAAAAAAAAAAAAAAAAAAAAAAAAAAAAAAAAAAAAAAAAAAAAAAAAAAAAAAAAAAAAAATAATAATAATAATAATAATAATAATAATAATGAAAGAAAGAAAGAAATAACCAAATAAACAAGTCAGGAGTGATGGCTCAGCCCTATAATCCCAGTACTCAGGAGGCAGATGTAGGAGAATAACTGTGTTTGAAGCCAGCCTGGGCTACAGAATGAGTTTTAGGTCACCCTGGGCTAGAATGAATCCTGGGCTCAACACCCTCTCCACCCTCATCAAAAAGACAAGTTTACAAAAAAATAAAAATAAAAAGGACAAGTTACATCCTTGCACTATATAACGGCTCGAGAAAGCAGTCCCACTGGAAGGGAGTGAGAGAATAGCACGGGGCCGAAGCAACACTAGAACAGCCCAGCAGCAGAACACTCAATCCTGGAGCTCCAAGCCAGAATCTGTGCACATGGTATCATTGTGTGAGCTCGGGTGGGTTTGGACAACCCCTCTCCAACGGCTTTGCTGTTCTCAGCCTATATCGTCTCTGTATTGAACTGGACCCACTCATTGCTTGTAACTGTCCTCAGATAGTCCATATTCCTGGATCTCCAACAACATCCCATTTTGAAAACAAGTGTCTTAGTTGGGCGTGGTGACACACACCTCTAATCCCAGCACTTGGGAGGCGGAGATAGGAGGATTTCAGGTCTGTCTGGCTAGAGCAAGACCCTATTTTGAAAAACCAAAACAAAGCAAAAAAAAAAAAAAAAGTCCTGATAATTCTTGTTTCTCAATAGGCTGTGTTTTTAAATTTGAGGAGTATGAGTTTGGTCACTCCATGGTTGCACAACAAATACTCTATCCACTGAGCCATCTCCCAAGCACCCCCTTTTTATTTTTATGATAAGCAACTGTGTAAAAAATAAAGTAGAGTTTATATTTAGGCATGCTCATTACAGAATTTTTCTCCAGTTACTTTGACATGAAGTATTGTCTAACACATAAAGTACATCTTGAAACAACCAAGAGAAAGGAGATTGCGCTATATGGACATCATGTTTTCTTTCTAAAAATTCCTTTGAATCTCAATACAATGGCCTTGCTTTAAGGTGTAATGAAGAATGTCAAACTTCAAAGCAAAACGGAAGATGTTTTTCTGACAAGGTGATTGTTCAGTTCTGAGTTTCCTGATGCTGTTAGCGTTGCCCATGAACTCCACAGGAAGATGTCAGCTCTCTGCCACGTAAGCATCAGCATGGCTTCAACCTACTGCTTCCCCTCTCCTTCTCAGGGAGAGGAAGGGAACTCACTGTCAGGCATTGTCAGTTGGCGCATGATGATGTGCAACTCTTAACTTGAAGGTTTCTGAACTGTGTCCAGCCATCTTGATTACTGAATCACCCCTGGTCGTGAAGTATGTAGTACATTCTAAAGTCAAGAATTAAAAATGACAAGAGCAGTCACAGTTCTGAGTGCCGAGGGAGGTGGTAGAACATTTCAGGAAGTTAATAAAAACAGCATCAACACTATTTGTGGCACAGACTAGAAGAAATAAGAAATAACCATAGAAGACTTCACTATCATTTAGTGACTGCAAGGTCTGCTTGAGAGTGGGGCTGACATGAAAATCCAACTCTATACCTGGAAAGTAGTGGGAAACATGATAGAACAAAGCACATCAATTGGGCTGGAGAGATGGCTCAGAGTTTAAGGCTCTTGCCTACAAATCCTAACAATGGGTTCAATTTCCCAGTACCTATGTAAAGCCAGATGCACAAAGTGGTGCATTGTTTGCAGAGGTCACAGGCTCTGGAAATGCCCATAATGTCCATATTATCTCTCCCTCCCTCTTTCCCTCCCTCTCTTTGAAAATAAATAAATAAAATATTTTTTTAAAAAATCAATTATTTTCTTTTAAGGAAAATAATTGAGGCTTGAATCCTTCTTCCATAGTCTTCCCTACTTGGTCGCTCAGAGCTTGAAGATCCATCCATGAACAAGGGGCCATGAATTCCCTATCAGAAGTGTGTAGGCTCTGGGAATAGGGAGAGAGTTTAGAGGTTAAAAGCTCCTGCTTACAAAGCCTGCTGGCCTGGGTTCAATTCCCCAATACTCAGATGCACAAAGTGGTGCGTGCATCTGGAATTCATTTGCAATTGCAAGAGTCCCTCACATGCCCACATGTAGTAGTTTGAATGTAATAGTATAAATGTAGTGCTCAGGTGTTTTATTAAAATTAAACTTGTAACTTGTGTTTCCGGCTGTCTAGCTGGAGGAGGTATCTCTCGGGGTGAATCTGGATTCCAGCCCAAAGATATGGAGAGAGCAGTTTGTGCTCTTGTGGTTCTTGCTTGTGGAGCTGGCAGTTGGTGGTTTTTCTCTGCTTGGATCTATGAAAGGAAGCCAGCTTCTTCCACCACTGATGGAACTTCCCCTGGATTTATGACCCCATAAACTCTTTCTGGTTAGCTGTTCATCTCAGCAATGAGGAACTGACTGTAACACCATATTTTCTCCCCACCCCGCCCCCGCCTCTCTCTCTTTTCATGTGGTGGTTTGAATTAGATGGACTCTATAAACTCATATGTTTTAAATGCTGACGTTCCCTGTCAATGGCCATTTAGGAGGTGGCGTTTTGCTGGAGGAGGTGTGTCACTGGGGGAAGACCTTAAGGTTGAGTGACCCTCAGTTTTCCAGTGTTAGTTGGCTCACTCTTATGCTGCAGTGTTCCGCCTACTGTGGCAGAGGCGATGACCAGCCTCTGCTCATGCCATCCTTTCCCCTGCCATCATGGAGCTTCTCCTCAAGCCAAAATAAACAACTTTCCTTCCGTCACCTGCTTTTAGTTGGATGTTTTCTTCCCATAATGAGAAAGCAACTGCAATACCTCACAAATAAATAAGGTATTTTTACAAAACATATCTAGGCTCATCTCTGTCCTCAAAGCCAGCCAGAGATTTTGGTGGGGACCAGCCTAAGCTGGTGCAGATTTTGGTTGTGTTATCATGGGCACTAGCGAGTAAGAACTTTCCTGGCTAGGCTCAAACTTGGCAGTAATCATGAAATTCTAAGGGTCAGGATGGTGTAGTTACAGCACTGCTTTGAAGAGTCCCACCCTTTGTAAGTATTGTTACCACTGCCAGTTGCATTGTGGTAGCCACTAGGGGAGAAATTTATTCCCTAGATTTCCTTCAGGTAGCCTTACCAGTCCTCCGGTGCCAGCCAAAGTCCCATCTTGATGGAAAGTGGTGTCATACACACCCATGCTGTGACCTTCCTGCTGCAGGAATCTTCCCGAGCTGCCAAATCCCATAAGTGCCATGAACAGTCACAGCAGGAGGTGCCCAAGGAGCATTATATGGGCCACACATACTGCATAGCTTTAAATATCTGTCACTGTCATAGTCAAGATTCCAAGGCTTCACAGAACTGTTGATAGTACTTTGGCCAAGGTAACATCTTTTGGGGCCAATGAGACAGGAGACTTGGGAAGGAATACAGTTGTTCCTATGTTTGTGCTGTATCTCAAATAAAGTGAGAGAGATTGCATGCAGATATACACCGGAGCATGCAAAACGCACTCCAACAAGCTATGGCTAGCATTTTGGAATTGGGACCAAAATGACCCAATTTGGCTGCAGAAATTATTTAGAGACTAGGGATAAGGAGATGGCTTGGTGGTTAAAGGCACTTGCTTGCAAAGCCTGATGGCTCTGGTTAAATGCCCCAATACCCATGTAAAGCCAGATGCACAAAATGGTACATGCATCTGGAGTTCGTTTGCAATGACAAGAGGCCCTGGTGTGCCCATTCTCATTCTCATTCTCTCTCTCTCTCTCTCTCTCTCTCTCTCTCTCTCTCTCTCTCTCTCTCTCTTCTCTCAAATGAATAAATACCTTTTTGAAAAACGAAATGATTCAGAGACTGGAGAGATGTGTGCATCTCTTGAATCTGGGAAGTCCTAGCTGTCTTGGGAATCTCCATGGATGTGGGTTTCTTCTGCATGTTTCATTACCTCGGATGGTGAATAATTATTGCTCTATGGTCTTGTTCTCTGGTCTAGGCTGCATGGTCCTTCATGATATCAAGTTTGCTGATACTATTCTTGGGACTTCTTACATTTCTCATCATCTTTTTTTGTCTTCTTTTTAAGGTTTTTAAGAACTGACTACTGGAAGGATATTTCCTTAGTCTTCTTTCTGCAGGGCTCCCTCCAGAAAGTGTTAGGAGTTTCCAAAGTCTCTGAGGTCAGCCTTACCCTCTGAGTCACGTGAGGAACATTGACTAACCGTGCTTACTTTCTTCTCTCAAACTTACCAGTACTTGTGCCTGTCACTCTCCGAAGTACTCTTTTTAAAATATTTTATTTTTATTATTTATTTACTTGCAAATAGAGAGAGAGAGAGAGGGAAAGAGACAGAGAGGGAATGGGCATGCCAGGGCATCTGGTCACTGCAAACCAACTCCAAATGCATGTGCTACTTTGTGCATCTGGCTTTACATGGGCACTGGAGAATTGAACTCTGGTCATTAAGTTTTGCAGGCGAGTGCCTTAATGGTTGAGCCATCTCTCCAGCCCATCTCCGAAGTACTCTAATTTCAAACACTTCACTGGAGGTTGCAATAACTCCTGTATTGAGTCCTTCTTTGCCCCAAATCCCAGAGTCTCCTTTGGCCAGACATTCCCTCTCCTTCTCCAAATTTCTGTAACAGATATGTAGTCTTTTCACCCCAGAAGCAATCAAGTTATCAGATGTTTTAGTTCTGGTAGATGGTTTAGTTCTGTAGAATGCTGGGTTTCAGACAGCCCATGGTTAAACTTCTCTTTTATGATTATAGCAGTCACATTAAATCAGGGCTAATGAACTTGTAATTTAATTGTTTCTTTTTTGTTTGTTTGTTTGTTTTACTATTTTATTTATTCATTTTCAAGCAGAAAGAGAGAGAGAGAGAGAGAGCGCACCAGGGCCACCACCTTGTGGGGCTGGCTTATATGGGTTCTGGGGAATTGAACCGGGGGCCTTAGGCACTGGAGGCAAGTGCCTTAACCACTGAGCAATCTCTCCAGCCCTAATTATTTCTTTAAAGACCTCATCTCCAAATAAATTCCTAATGAGTTATGGGTAGTATTGTAGTTACCTTTTCCTTGCTGAGGACAAAGCACCTGACCAAAAGCAGCTGTAGCTGATGAGAGGAAAGTCTTTATTTCAGCTTACAGTCTCTAGGGAAAGCTTCCTGATGCAGGGGAAAGCATGGCATGAACAGAGGCTGGACATCACCTCTGCCACAGCAGGTGGAAAACAGCAGCAGGAGATCGAGTTGACTTCTAGCAACGGGGAGCTGGTTATGGCACCCAAATTTTACCCCCAACAAAACACCTCCTCCACAAGGCTCCACCTCCCAAATTACCACCAGCTGAGGACCAAGCTTTCAGACCACATGAGTTTATAAGGGATATCTGCTTCAAACCACCAGAGGTGGTCAGGAGTTCAAAATGTGACTTTATAGGAAGGAAGGCCCTTCAATCCATATCAATACTCCTAATGAGTACTCCCAAATATTTAATGAATGACTTGCATTTATTATTTATGAGTAGATGGTAAAATGTTAGAAGAGTTTAGTTAGTATAGAAGCTAAAATTCTGCATGTGTATATAGAATGCTAGGTAGCAAAGCACATTCAGGGACAGGAATAAGGTATCTTACTTAAGAGGGAGCTGATGACTGTAAAAGCAGGGCTCCTGTAACAAACGTGCTTAGAAGCACAGAGAGAGGCTTAATGAACAAAGAAGTCCATTTCCATCTCAGTGGTCCAGGTTTGTTCATCATGGTGTCTCAAGCCCCAACTTTTCCAAGACATTCATCATCCCCATGGTAAAAGCTGGATGTCTTCTGTTCCTGTGTTTCCGTTGGAGGGAATGAACAAGAAAAATGGAGAGAGGCGTGCTAATGAATGAAGCTCTCAACCCAGAATTGAGACATGCCACATCTCATGTTCTACTAATGAGAACTATTCCTGTTGCAGTGTACTGGTGTAGGATGGGGCTAGCCTAGAGAACGGTCCACACACATAACATTAGTCCTCAGTATAGGGGAGACGGACTTTCAGTCAGAAGGAGGCCAGAGTCTCCTTTCAAACAGGTCACTATAGTTTTAGGAAGAAAAGAACCTAGCCGGGCGTGGTGGCTCACGCCTTTAATCCCAGCACTCGGGAGGCAGAGGTAGGAGGATCGAGGGGAGTTCAAGGCCACCCTGAGACTACATAGTGAATTCCAGGTCAGCCTGGACTAGAGGGAGACCCTACCTCGAAAAACCAAAAAAAAGAAAGAAAGAAAAGAACCAATACAAAGTTTAAAGAGCTTTAAGAAGATGCTAGCTAGTCTGTATAGAGGTGTGCTAAAGAATAACCTGAATGAAGAGAAAAGCATATTAGATTGACGAAGAATAATCAGAGAAGACCTATGATGTTTGCTGTCCTGTCGGCTTTTTTCACTGTCACACAGAGATGACAATCACAGAATCTAATTTGTATCATCTTATTTACATACTAATTATATTAGATGATAATAGATCTCATAATTCATAATTTTCTACCAATTAGCTTAATAATCATTTAATTCAACACCTCTAGAAGCCATGGTTATAGCACTTATTTCCTGTGATGTTTTTTCCCCTATGGGCTTGCAATTAAACTTTCTTCCATTTCAGTCTTTGACATCATGCTTCAAGGAAAATAAAATTTACTTTCAGACTGATAGAAAAAGATTTAATGCTACATAAGCAAAGAGGGAATGTTAAAAGAACAATAAAATTTATATGTAATAAAAAACTGCCAAATGCAATACATTGGATCTTGTTTACAATGAAAGAACCACAAAACAGGCTCTTTTTTGTTTGTTTGTTTTGTTTTTCTGAGGTAGGGTCTCTAGCCCAGGCTGACCTGGACCTTACTTTGTAGTCCCAGGTTAGCCTCAAACTCACAGTGATCCTCCTGCCTCAGCATCCTGAGTGGAGAATTTTTTTTTTTAGGTAGGATCCTGCTCTAGCCCAGACTGACCTGGAATTCACTATGTAGTCTCAAGATGGCCTTGAACTCAAAGCAATCCTCCTACCTCTGCCTCCCAATAGCTGGGACAAAAGGTGTGTGCCCCCACACTAGCTCAAGATTGTTTTTTATGTTCGCACACACCAGAGTTTCTCACCAATGCAAACAAAAGCCAAAAGCCAGATGCTTGTGCCACTTTTTGCCTTTGGCTTTTCTTTTCTTTTTTCTTTTTTTTTTTTTTGCGGTGCTGAGGACCAAACCCAGGACCTTGTGCTTGCTAGGCGAGCACTCATCCACTGAGCTAAATCCCCAACCCTGCCTTTGGCTTTTCCATGGGCGCTGGGGAATGGAACCCAGGCTGGCAGACTTTGTAAGCAAGTATTGTTAACTGCTGAGCCATCTTTCCCGAACAAATCGAGAATTTTAATACATGAACATACTGTCATTTGATCACATTCCTCTTTTGTTCCTCCTCTGCACCTGTCTCGCTGAGCCCTCTCCTCTTTCCAACCAGTCCTTCCATATTGATCTCTCATTCCTTTGGTTCTCGTCTGTCCTCTATATCAAAATGTTGTCTAGAGATGTCTTGTGACGGAGTAACAATACCCACTGTGAGTTCATGACTGCACTGCTCAGTTCATCTCTGGAGGACAGCAAAACAGGCTTTCTAAGAATAATTAATGCAATCCCAAATTATAACTAAGTGTGGTGCCCAAAAGGATATTTTCAAGTTATTGACTAGTACACTTGAAGCTGCTGAGAACTCAAGGGCGACTGCAGATACTGAGAACATGGAGGAGGAGGAAGCAAGCTTGCTGTCCCCTAGGAGGTGACAAATGCTGTGTTGACGTGTTGCTAAGGAACTGGAACGCCATGCATTGTTGACGGAAAGGCAAATGGGCATAAGGTTGGGAAAACAGGCATTTTCTTAAAATGCTAAACATTTGTCTACAATATGATTTAAAGAATTTTATCCCTAGATATTTACCTGAAGAAAAAGAAAGTATCTGTCTATACAAAGAATTACCCATGGATAAGAGAAACAGAAGTCTCAGAATCATTATTTTGAGTGAAAGAGCCAGATATACATGAGCATATAAAACTCCACAGAGAGGGACTGAGAAGATGACTCAGTAGCTAAAGGTGCTTGCTTGCTTGCAAAGCCTGATGGCCCAAGTTCACTTCCCCAGGACCCACATAAAGCCCGATGCACAAAATGGCACACGAGTCCCTAGTAGTGAGTGGCAAGAGGCCCCGGTGGACCCATACTTCTCTATTCCTCCTAGCAAATAAATAGCTAGAAGAATTTTTTTTTCTAAAAATTAAGAAGATACAGCTCTAGAAAAGGTAAATTAATCCACATTGACCAGAAGCAGATTAGTACTTTTCTGAGGATAGAAAAGACAGGCGGGAAAGGTTCACCAAGGCATGTAGGAGAACTGAGGCTGATACCTGATGACCAATTCCTGGATGAACACATGTTAATACGTATCAAATTGTATACCTTAAGTATGTGCAGTTTACTATGCAATTATATCTCAAAAAAGCTTTTAAAATCTGAAGGGAACATTTTAGAGAGAAAAAAAAAGCACATTGTGTTTTTGTAATCTTTTAATGCTGCAATCATTTTTCCCCTACATGACTTATCTTGATTTGAGAGCAGCCAGAATCACATTTTGCTGAAAAATCAGAGTCAGTTGTTGAAGTTGTAACTTTATCTGAACAATTTTAATTACTTCAAAATTAAAAACCATATTGGAACACGAATGCATGAATGCATAAGAGAACGATTTTTCACTAGCAAAATTAAAACTTACATTTGAAAAAACAAAACAAACAAACAAACAAAAAAACAGTTAAACTGGGCTTGGTGGCGCACGCCTTTAATCCTGGAGGCAGAGATAGGAGAATCACTGTGAGTTCAAGGCCAACCTGAGACTACATAGTGAATTCCAGGTCAGCCTGGGCTAGAGTGAGACCCTACCTCGAAAACCAAACAAACAAACAAACAAACAAAAAAGTTAAAAAAGAAAAAAAATTCTCTTTTGTAGACCTAAATTGAAAAACAGTTACTCAGAGAAGCAAAAATTCAGAACAGAGTTTGGATTCTAATTAGAATTCCATACTCTATTTACATTATATTTCTCTTCTAAACTAAAAATGGAATAATCATATGGGTCCATAATATTTGTATAATTTTGCTTCAAAACTTGACTGGTCAAAGAAAATGGGAAGATTAACTTAATGCTTAAATTGGTAAAGTGTCAGGAATCTTTCAGAATGTTGTATAAACTAACAAAAATATGACCGCTTTGCAAGAGGATAAGTTATCAAATGTCTTTAAGATGATCTGTAGAGAAATTATTGCCCACACATAGCTAAGATATTGTGATTACTTTTGAATTCCAACCTAAACCCAAAATAAACCGGTCCTCTAGTTTTCAAAAGATGAGTAATATATGTTGACAACTCTCCAGAACATTGTGAGAAGCTTCAAAGTATTGTGGAAAAGTTGTGTTCCCAAATATTATACTGTGCTGCAATTGTTGTATTACACATACCATAAGTATGCAAAAATCTTTCATTTTATGTATATAACATTTGTAGAGTTATGAGGCACTTTAAAAAGTATTTCTGTGTATGTTTGTGTACTTGCAAGTGTGTGTTCCTGTGTGAAAGTGCATGTGTGTGGATTCCTGATGGGGGTTCAGATGTCAGAGGTCAGCCCTGGCCTGTCCACCTCATTTGAGGCAGGGTTTCTTCCTACAAGGCACTGTTAAAGATAATCAACTCTTTCTGATGTGGTAGGGCGGCTGATTTCAACTTCTTTTCATGAACCAAATTACTTGTTGGACAAATCAAATTTCCCATGGAGAGTTAAGAAGCTAAAACAAACACTATATATTTAAAAATGAAATCTTGGTTTCTTTTCTGTAATTGTATGATCACTGGATGAAAGCCTTTTTATTCTGGGAAAGTGTCAGTATTCAAAAGACACAGAATCAGTCCACAGCAAAGAAGACCATTCATGACATAGGACGACATGGAGATAACACTGCATAGTCTCAGTTGCCAGGTTTGGAAAATAATTCATGTGCATTAAATGTTCAGCCATTTAGGACTAAAACTGCCCTTGTTTGAGCTTCTCCTGTCATGATTAGAGGCTGTTAGAATGGGGATGTTCAGGGTTTCAGTAGGAAAGGGAATTCAAATGGTCTCTGCTGGAGGACTTTGGGGAAGGCATGATTACCAAGGTCAAGGTCTGGCAAGGGATAAATAACACTGAAGCCACAAAGAACTAGCAAGATAGGAAACACTGTCCATCTTAGAACCACCATTCCAGGGAGACAGTTTTTGGGAGCTGACACACCTCCAGGGAGAGCAGTGGTCCTGCTTTCTTTATTATCTCCTACTCCACCCTATCCCCAGAGATAACTTAAAGTGGATTTGAATTCTATCTAATAGAATAAATTAACAACTAAAGAGTTCAAAAAGCAACAATAAGAAAACCACATTCTACACTGCTCCACCCTGCCTCACTGCACCTCTGCACATCCGGAGAACCCATCTTCATCTTGGGGCAAAGTACATCCTCTGGGAATGAATGTTCTAAAAGAAGAAGAGGACCAGGGCTGGAGAGATGGCTCAGCACTTGCCTCCAGTGCCTAAGGCCCCGGGTTCAATTCCCCAGTACCCACATAAGCCAGACCTACAAGGTGGTGCCCCTGGTGTGCTCTCTCTCTCTCTCTCTCTCTCTCTCTCTCTCTCTCTCTCTCTCTCTCTCTCTCTCTCTCTCTCTCTCTCTGCTTGAAAAAAAAAAAAGAGGACCAGACAGCTGCCACCAGAACTGTGTGTGCAGCGCAGCCTGGAGCAGGGTGAGTGAGAGGAAGAAGTCCCCTGATGGCTCAGCCCTCTGCCCTCCAGCAAGCAGAGGCAGCAGGGATCTAGTCCCAAAGGTCAGGCCTGGGCCCAGAGCCTGGAGGATAACAAGTTAACCAAGAGCTTTCTT
>PVHP010042412.1:0-14999 GCA_004024765.1 Zapus hudsonius
TATTTTTGGTCATTTTCCTCTGGCAGGTCATGTAACACTTTCCAGCACTACACATGCTACCATCAGGGGCTGGTGACCATTGTGGATAAGCAAGATCTTTTGGTGTTGTGTGATGACTGTCTGTGGTATCTTCTACAATAGGATTTTACCTGTTGCCTGGGAGGTATAAGAGCTTTGACATAAGCCTGTTTCATTTGGATACCTTTTGGTTCTCTTTGATCACAAGCTCAGTGTGAGAAGTAACCAATGAATGGGACAGAGAGTTACAAGTTAGAGCATTTTTTCTTGAGGTTAGGCTGCCTCTCATATTATTCAGTGCCTCTCATACCTGAAAAATGCCCATGGCTTCCTTAAGAGCCTACTGCATGCAAATAAGGATTTTATTGTATCATTAATTATTGATTTAATTTGGTGTGTAATTAACACTGACATCCCCTTCCTCCCCCACCAATTTTTTCTATCCCATTTTTCAGATTCTCAATTCACCAGTCAGGTTTTCTTATTGTTCAGGCTTAACCTGGTTAGGAACTATATAAAAGGGAGATTATAAGGCATTTGACTCTCTGCCTTTGTGTTAGTTCCCTAAGAATGATCTGTTCCAAGCACATAACTTTCTTTTCATTATGTCATTTTTTCCTTTCAGCTACATAGAATTCCATATTGGATGTGTACTACAATTTAGATATCTGTTTGTCCAGTGATAGGCATTTGGGTTGATTCCAATTATTAGCTATTACAAATTGAGCTGCTGTAAGCATGGTTGAGCAAATGTCTCTGTGCAGAAGTAAGGAATCTTGAGTGTAGACGCCCAGTAGAGGGAGAGCTGGGTCCATTGGGAGTTCTAGATACATCTTTTCCAGGAGCCTCCACATTGCTTTCCATAATGGTTGTACAAGTTTGCGTTCCCACACCAGTGAATGAATAAGGGTTAGTTTTCTTGAATCCTCCCCACAATCTATAGTTGGTGGATTTTTTAATGAATGTCATAATGACTAGAGTAAGGTGGAATCTCTTTGTTCTATGGTGACATAACCAAATGCAAGAATGAATTCTAGAAAACAATAATAAATATAAAACTACATTGGAAACCACAAATCACCAGAGAGGGGGAGATTGTGAACAAAAGTATAATAGAAAACAAATATAAAACAGACCAATTAAAAACCTCTTTACAATTTCTCAATCACAGAGTTAATAACCTAGTGGCCATGTTCTCAGATCTTAAAGACAAGACAAAAGAAATTGATTCAGGATTCAAAAACATAAATAAATTCAAAATATCATTTTAAGAAATATGAGTGTAACTCTGGGATATCCTAAATAGAACAAACATCAGGATCCTGGGGATACCAGATGGAGAAGAGATCCAGGCCACAGACATAGATAACATATTCAACAAAAATATTGAAAAAGATTTCCCCATTTTTATAAAAGAAAAGACAGTCTAGATATAAGAGGTTCATGGAATTCCAAACAGACTGGAAAAAATAGAACTCACCCCCCCCAGCTCATCTTAGGTAAAATGCTAAACATGGAAACCAAAGAGAAAGTGCTGAAAGCAGCAAGAGAGGAGTAATTCATTACTTATAAAAGCAGCCTCACCAGACTTACCTCACACTTCAAATTGAAAGCCATGAAGGCCAGAAGAGCTTGGATCAATGCTCTGCAAGGCCTAAAAAATTATGGCTTCCGACACTGACTCTTGTGCCTGGCAAAGTTATCCCTCATATAGATGAAGAAATGAAAATGTTCTATGAAAAAAATTAGCTCTAAGGATATATGAACACAAAGCCAACTTTACAGAGGATACTGCAGGAGGTATTCTGCATGGGAGAGATGAACAACCAACCATAAGAGCCCAGTAGAGAACAAGTATGATAACCAAAATTATTGGGTTCATAATAACACTCGTGGCATCAACCCACATAAAAGCTCCATAATGGTAGGGCTAAAAGCAAACCTCACAGTTATAACTTTGAATATTAATGGATTTAACTCCTTCAATAAAAAGACACAGGCTAACGAAGTATTTCCGAGAAAATGAACCTTTCATCTGATGCCTTCAAGAGATACACTTCACCTGTAATGATAGAAATCTCTTCATAGTGAAAGGATGCAAAATGATCTTCCAAGCAAACAGAAATAAAACAACAACAACAAAAATTGTGGTGTCAGTAATTCATATTTGATACAATAGACTTAAACCAAAAGTACTCGAAAAGGACAATAAAGTATAATTCTTATTCATCCAGGGAATAATCCAAGAGCATATCACAATCATAAATACATTTACACCAAATAAAGTTTCACCACATTTCATAAATAAATACTTACTCAAAAAAGAAAACCAGAAATATACTCCAGCTCCATCACAGTAGGAGACTTTGATAAACCACTATCATCTCTAGACAAATCATTCAAACAGAAGATCATTAGGGAAATAACAGATCTTAACAATACCATAGATCAACTAGGCATAACAGACATTTTCAGGGTTTTCCATCCCAAGACTACAGAACTTACATTCTTCTCATCGGCTCATGGGAACTTCTCCAAAATAAACCACATATTAGGACAGAAAACATACCTCAATAAATTCATGAAGATTGATGTAGACCCTGCATCAGACTGCAATGCACTGATGTGTTATAAAATAATCACTGATTCTGCTTGCTTCAATTAGCACTCAGTCTCATTTGTACACATGATTGAGTCATTTTTGAACATGGAAGTTGTTCATAGAAACAAATGTGAATGTGGTTAATGACACTAAAATCTATATGTAATAATGGATTCAATGATTAATATAGGTTTGTGTGTGATGTAGATTAATTGAAATGCATAAATTTAAAAATCATATATTGATTGTGAAAATAATTATTTCCTAAGAAATCATTAAAATATTCAAAACTTGTTTTATTTCCTTTTATAACTTCCTATGAAATATTATACTATTTATGTAGAGATATCTTTAAGCAATGAAGTCTTCTTAAAGAAGCCATTGCTGTCTAAACCATCTACTATATCGCTGAATATTCTTTGTGATATTGGGGATTAAACTGGGGACCCATGTATGGTAGGCAAGTCAATAACTAACCAATGAGCCGTATGTACAGCCACTGCTGCTGACACTGTTCCAAATCATTGATTCACACATGTAGTTTTCTTAAGAAAATCCTGGCTAGATAATGAATCAAAAGTCATTCCTCTAAAATACAAAGATGCTCTGCAGGAAAGCAAATGATATCCAGGTGAGAATAAGCACCACCCAATTTCAGGTGGTGATTCCTATTTTTGATTGTGTCTTAATTCTGTCATTAAATGCCCAGATTTAGATATCTTCCTTGGGCAACTCCTCTTTTTCTGGATGTTTTAAAATGAAAAATGACCTGCACATTCAAACTATCATAGTATACAGTTAGTAGATGTTTCCCCATCATCTGATGAAGGCGTTTGTGATTGAAATAAATTATATTGTGCTGTGATTTTCCATTTTTCAGGTTCCCTATTCATTTCGAGGTTAACTATATCTCCTCGCATTTGAAACCCAGGTTCATTTTCCTCTGGATATTAGGATATTTATTATTGTCAATAATCAGATAATTCGAAAAACTGTATGAGCAAGTCTTGTGAAGATAAACCCATTTCCATTAAGGAGTGCTCTTCATTGGGCATGCTTGACCACACCTTCTTATATTGAGATTTTTAGAATGTATAAAATATAGCCAGCATTTTCTTTGTATTTTTTTTATTTTTCTAACGTTTTTATTGGCTTAAAATTACATATAATAACACAATAATATGCTTAGTATCATAGGTTCTTACATTAAGCCATTAAATCCATAGTGACATTCCCTCTTATGTATCAATTATTCTCTCCCCCATGACTCTTACATTCTTTCAGCTCCCTCTTCTGCAAATTTCCCTGAGTCATTGTGGGTGAGTCTATATTTTGCATAGTTATTAGGTTTTTAAGAGTCTGTAGATTTATATTTTGGACAATTTTGGGCACCCTTGGTGCCTCTCTCTGTTGTACTTCTCTAGGTTATCTGCCCTGCTGTGGGAATAGCTCTTTTGGTCACCATCTCACTTCCTTAGAGGTTGTGTTAGGGCTCTAAGTGGTGAGTTTGAGGTGAATGGTCTCCTGCTTGGGTGTTCCCGCATCAAGTCATGTCCCTTTGGTGGAGTTCTGTTGTCCCCGGTTCACCTTGCTTTCTGAAAAAAAAAAAACAAATAGACTCTCCAGCAGACAGTGAGATCATTATTGGTCAATTGAGACAAATATTGCTAGGTTGGTCAACATTTGGCAGGTGTAGCCTTTCTATGGTTAGTGAGGACTTTCCCGTGTAGATGGGTTTCTCGGTCCCCATTCAAGGTTGCTCTGGGTCCCCTTACCTGTCAGCAGTTCCCTGCCTCTGAAAATATTCCATAGCCAATTATCCACCTGTTTATTATCCACCTAGGTTTTGTGCCACTATTACACAGATGGGCACTTCTCGATTGTATAAGTTATGACCAGTATTTTATTAGTATTTTTTGAAGAAATATTATTAAATAAAAACATCCAGGTTCTATTTTCAAGGCTGACACATGATCCTGTGAATTCAGTGCTCATGCTGAAGTCTCACAATGACTGGAATGCATGAGAGAACACCCTGCAGGCTGAGATAGGAATCAGAGGAAGAGAGGCATTCGTGACTATAACACACAGAAGCATATGCTGAGTCAATGAACCACCACACTCCCACTACTAGAAGCAGAATACTTTCCATGAACTTGTGTAGAATAGTGCCAGGAACCCACAGCAGCTAATATACTGGAAGATTTATGGTATTTAGAGTACACACATACACTGTCAGCAGTATCATATATTAATAAATATATAAATAAAATGTGGAAATTTCTTAAAGAGGAGTACTATATATGAATAAGATATTAATGGTATCCACACTATGAAAATAAATATACAAATAACATTTATATGACAAATCTTTTCCACATTTTAGTATTCTATTTATTATTCTATTCATGTAAAGAAATAGCACATAACAGTATCTGCAAATCCTGAGGTCTCTTTTCTACTCAAACATTATTTTTTCAATAGATCATATAATATTCAAGATAGTGTGGGTACACTGAGAAAGTGAACAAAATATATGGCAGTTTGCTATGTCATTTATGAATGTTTTGTATTCTTGTCAATATTGTTTGTCAATTCTGTATAATTAGATTACAAGGGTAATGGCATCATTACAATCAACTAATATGATAGATGTACAAGAGGAATAAAAAAAACTAACTTGTGAGTGGATGGAAGAGTACACTATACTCTAGTTTTGCCAGTGAAAACAATGTCAAGATGACTTCAGCGTATGTAATAATGTTATATTAAATTATAAAGGTTTAAAAGTTATTTTTATTGCTGAAGATATGAAGAAAATTCTGATCTGGTCTTAGTAAAATGATGTAGCACTTTGGGAAAAAAATGCAGCCTAAGAGCCCAGCACTGGAGGCCAAGATTGAAAAGACTTCCACAGCCACCAGGAATTTCCCTCTGCTGCTTTGGTAGACAGGGAGGAAGGTGACCCAGACACTGAGGAACACCAGCATGCTGAAAGTTAGAAACTTGGCGTCGTTGAACTTGTCAGGCAAGTTCCTGGCCAAGAAAGCCACTGTGAAGCTCACTAGGGCCAGAGATCCCAGGTAGCCCAGGACACAGTAGAAGGCAGTGACTGAGCCCTTGTTGCAGAAGATGATGATGTGTCCGTGTTCAGAGTGAGCATCTGTGTCAATAAAGGGAGGAGAGGTTCCCAGCCACACTGCACAGAGAATAAGTTGGAAGAGGGTGCAGATGGGAATGATGAAGTTAGTTGCCCCTGATACCAGCAGCCCCCTTACCTTCCTTCCTGGAGCAGTGACCTTGAAGGCCAGGACCACAGTGACTGTTTTGGCCAGGACAGTGGACACAGCCACAGTGAAGAGAACCCCAAATGTGATCTGCTGCAGGATGCAGGTGGCCGTGTTGGGATATCCAATGAAGAGCAAGGAGCAGAGGAAACAGAAATTGAGGGAGATAAGCAGGATGTAGCTGAGGGTGCTGTTATTGGCCTTCACGATGGGAGTGTGTTTGTGTTTCCAAAACACCCCAAGAACAAGAGAAGTGAGTGCAGAGAAGCACAGGGCCAGGCAGGCCAGAGCCATCCCCAGGGGGTCTTCATAAGCCAGAAAGGTCACAGATTTTTCCAGGCAGAAATTTTGGTCTCCATTTGCATACTGATCATCAGGACACTTCACACACTGTTCTGAGTCTGAAGCAGAGAAAAATGACTCATAAATATAGCTTCATATCTCTTTTCTAGTAATAGTTGCCCTGCAAACATATCTGTTTCATGGTATAAAATGGTACTAAAATCTTATTGAGAAAACAGAATGTGGAAGGCTATTTGTTAATTTCCCAAGGTGTAGAGATAACACACTCTAATGTGGGACCCTGCTGAAGGGCATGGAGGATGTAGGGTTTTGCTGAGTCTGGCAGGCTTCTAGGAGTGTCTCCTCCTTATAAGGAAGTTGAGGCAAAGTCTGAGGGCCCCTATAAATGTTAGCAATCCTGAACACTCCAGCCCCCAGGCAGCCCACAGCTGTCCCCTGAGACTAGCAGGTAATTCAAAGCCTACCTTAGTCCAGCTACAATAACATACCTAAGCAATAAGTTTATATTTCCTCTACTGACATCACAATTCTATACATGTCCATGTATACTCACATAGCCCCCTCAATCTATCTATGCAAAATAGGTGTCCAAAGAATACTGGCCCCTGCCAATCTCCTTGCTTCCTATGCTTCTACCTCTGACTTTTCTCTATATAAACAACTACTATCTATACAATAAATGAGAACTGCCCACTGCCACATTCTCTCGAGGGTCTCATCTCTCGTTAGGCTCACAGCTATTCCAAGCCACTGCTCACCCAGCCCCCGTGGGTGAACAGGGAGTTGATGCGCGCTGCAACTCCCTAACTAACCCATGGACCCAGAGCTGGCGGCCCAATGTTTGGCAACTGATCCCCAAAGAAGGCAACCAACAGGCAACAGACAGATGCCCAGCAAACAACATCGGAACCGCAGCTGGCATCCACCTTCTACAGACTGAGCATCTGGATCCCTGGAATACGCAGGGAACGTGAGTCTCCAGTCACCAAGGGACATCAGCCCCAGGAGGGTATCTGGGGTCTGGCCTCCATGCTCTGAGGGCTGGCAAGTCTTTGTTTCTTTCTTTATCTGAATAGCCTCCTCTTCAGAGGTTGATAGCCCCTCTTCAGGGGTTCATTTTTACTCACTTTTGTTTCCTTCTCTCAAGTTGAAGAAATGCTGTAAAGTAACTACAAGATCTAAGTAAAGAAAAGTTTCACCCACGTAGTACAAAAAACTTGCTATCTAAACAGAGACAGACAGCTAAACCATGTCTTTTACTTTTTCCTAAGGAAAGGCAGAAAACTAGAGCTTCCTGCCTGCTTTCTACCTGTCTCTATAAGTTAAATAAATAAACAAAACTCCCGCTGCCAGAATCCAAAGCTGGCCTGTTTCTTCTGTAATGATAAGGTGATAATCAGGCCTGCATTCTAAGTATCCCAGCAACAGAGGTCAATAAATTTATGCTGACTGGCAGAACACATTAAGAAAAAAAATCAACTCTTTTTATTTTAATAAATATACATAGATACTTAAGTTTACGTAAGTTTAACTCAATAGACTTAATTTAAATTAATTTATATGGCTTTTTCTCTGTATAACATTTATTTATACAGATGTAAAAGTAAGTTAAGCCTCATGGCACATAAATATCTCTGATATTTATGGATCTGAAACAAAGGAGTTTCCATTTTAGGTTATTCAAGGTCTTTGCTAATTATGCTACAGAATTAATATTTTTCAGCCATTCTGAACCAAAAGTTTTTCACCTTGGCTGGACTTGGATTTCAGTGTTCCTGATGCTGGGAACAAGGTACACTCAGGCTAGCCCCTCCCAGACAATGAGCCAAATACTCAGGCTTCCAGGCCTCAGCCGCCTGCTAACTGACACTTAGATTTTTACAGAGCTGAGGAAGGGGATGACAGTCTCCCTTCTTGGTCATTTCAAGTCTCTTCTCTGATTATACAATCTTCTATACTCTTAGCTATGCCACAGACTTATTATTTTTTTCAGTCTTCCTCATTCAGTTTTAAAACTCCTCCAAGGATGATTTGTCAGAGATATTCAGAGATTTTAAAGGTAACAAAACTGTTCCAGATATGATAAAGCTATTATCTTACACCCGTAGGTTATAAAAATCTATGGATATATCTATACTAATAAGCATTATTAAAAAAGGTTGTCAATTGTCTTAAAATTACATCCATAGAGGTATTACATAAAAATGTCTAATATTTCCTATTAATAAGAATGTCTAATTCTTCTGATACTGGATTACTTATTTTATATAGTTTAATAAACAGTTAAGTCAACTTGAAACAATTTCTCTTAATCCTATAAAGGATAAGAAACTAAGTTCTATAGATAAATATGTATCATATGCCAGTTCTATAAATGCCAACTATATGTGCTGGTTCTCAATCTTGGACTAAACAATATAAAAGCTATATGTTCTCTACTAGCTTATAAAAACAAAGGGGGGAGAATACCCCTAGAAAGTGTTTTACTTATAAGTCTGTGTTAAGGATCAGACTGTTCAATATTTGGAGATACTTATCAATGGTTTTGCTCATTTGACATTCTTGGGGAAAAAAAAAGGATCTACTCCAGAATTTTCATAAAGCTCAAATTATAAATTTCTATACTAAATATAATAATTTCCAAAGGTATTTGCTTGGTCTATTTTATTAAGAAAATTAATTTTCATTTCTGTCAAAAAGAGTGATTACAATGCTTTAAAATGTGACCACAAAAGTCGGTTTTAACTACTAAATCATCCTCTTTCCTAAAGTGAGAGATGTTAAATTTACAAATGCCAAGACCACAGGCTCAAATTTAGGACAAATTATATTGCCCTGCCTGTTTCCCAGGACAAAGCTCCTCCCTGCTAGAAATCATCTTCTAGGTCTTTATCTTATCTTCCAGGACTTTTCTCACAGGTTCTTTGAAAACCTTCAGCTGTTAAACAGGAAACTTTTAGCTTCCTTGAAGTTAACTCTTTAAGCAGCCTTACTAATTTCAGCTTTATTCCTCATCACAGCTGCCCAAGGTGACACATATGCTGTTATTAAAATTAACTATTAATGTATATCATCTGCTTTATCCATACAGGTCAAAAATTCTCCTCTCATGGGGCTTTCTCTCTGCTGATCTCCACTGATCTTCTTCCTTTACCACCCACTCAAATGCCTCAAACTGGTTCTTTTACAATCCCCTTCCAGTCCCTTGCTGACTACTGTTACTATGAATATCACTCTTAAATACTTTGTCTCCATAAAAAATTATTCTCCACCCAGGTTCTTCAATATCCAGTTCTTTAGCCAAAGGATGGGTATCACCTTTGTTTGTTTAATTCCAGGTCCACTGATGTCAGATGCCTCTCCAGTGTTTCTCTTACAGAGACCACCTGCATCACATCAGGGCTCCAGCCTAGCTATGGTTCGAAGGACATTGTAGCCCCTGTGTGAATTCCTCCACCCTTACTTATTGCTCTCTGGCTATGATTTTCCCACAGGCTGAAGAAAATGAAACAGCATTCTGGCCCAGCCCTTGCCAACAGTGTTAGACATTAACTATTGGCTCTGCTACTGAAGGCACGGAGAATAGAGGGTTAAAGTTGTATGAGGAGGTGAAACCCCGGTGATCCGGTAGGCGTTTCCCAGCTCCACCTACCCTAACTCCCACCCCCATGGGCTGGCCACTGAAACCAGCATCCCCCATCTCAGCAGGACTGGCATTGAGCAAAACTTCCTTGTACCCATCACCACGGACAGACCATGGCTAGCATCACGTATTTCCCACCACTCAGGACCCCCAAATGAGGTTCCCAGGTTGTCCCCACCCACCTGTCCCACCCACCTATCCCTGTGCAGGCTGCCAACTCCCCATCCCCATGAACTAATCACCTGTCCCTTCCCAATTTCCCATGCCCCGGACCCCCTTTTTCCCTGTATAGTTTAGGTCTCCCAATTGAATAAAGAACCATGTCGATATACAAAACACATCTGCTCCCCTCTGTGTCCCTCTGGATCCCCCTATGCCATTCCCCCCAGCTCTGCTGGCCCCAGCCCTGAGACAGCTGATAGCGGACAGCTGACGGCCCGCCCTGGCTCCCGGCTCTTGGTTCCCGCCGCTTCTCTCTCTCTGTTCCCTCCTCCAATGGCCCACTGCACCCGTGGAGGAGAGAACCACATCTTGGCACCCAACGTGGGGCTCCCACAGACTGAAGAAACAAAATTCACTTCTACAGGACAGGTAAGTCTCCCTCCTAGGGAAAAGCAGGGATCGCGACTCCAAACTCTCATAGTCTGTATCTGAAATCTAATCGGCTACGCTATGACCTAATAAAAGTCTTTACTGGAACTTAAACATTGCCTAACAATCTCGGTGCTTGTACATCTTTTGCTATCATGGGAAACTTCATGTCCAAAAAACAAAACTCCCCAGCCAAGGCGTTACAGGAGCTCCTAAAATTACAAGGACTTAAACTGTCCAAGAAAAAAGCTACTTCTTTCTGGGAGGAAGCCCTTAATATTGCACCTTGCATAAATCCTGACAGCCCCTATGACTCACCAATGTGGTGCCAAATAGAATACCTAGCTAGAAACAAAAAGACCTCCCCTTCCTTTCTCCCAATTTTAGCAGCAATAAAACAATGTTTAAATCAACCCGAAATAAGATCTGACCCTAAAATACAAAAATATGCCAATTCTAATAAAAAGCCCCCCCCCAGAGGATCACTCAAGGACGGAGATACAGTCTCTAAAAAATGCCATAGAAGAATTAAAACAGATAATCATATCTGCCGCTGTGCAACCAGCTCAGCAGTTCTCAGCCGAACTTAGCCCCAAGCAGCCCCAACCACAGCCTGACACACCCACCAGTCTTAACAAATAAAGAGCTATTAACCCCTCTATGGCCATAACTATCTATACAGCTTTGCCTCTGCCTTCATCGGCAGTACCAAAGTGACCTATTCTGCTCCAGCCACAGGTCCTTAAAGACATGCCACCCAGCCTTTTAGATAGCAGCGCTAATAATTCTCCCGTGCCCAAATCTATGCCCATGATGCTGGAGAAACCTAAAATCAAACTTTCACAGATTGATTGCTCTCCCACGCCAGCTCCCTTTCTCGAACTCGGCTCCCTCCCCACCCCTCCCTGAGGTGCTGGCAGGACACGCACACGCCGAGAGCAAAAGCTCCGCCCTGCCCTCTCGGGCTGTCACTTCTCCACAGCTTCGCTTGGTCAAGCACCCTCCAGCCATTTCCCTATATAGTATAGGTCCCCCAATTGAATAAAGAACCACATGGATATACAATACGGATCTGCTCGCCTCTGTGTCCTGCTGGATCTGCTTACGCCATTACCCCCAGCTCAATGGGTCCCAGCCCTGAGACAGCGGACAGGGGATGGCCCGCGCTGGCTCCTGGCTCCCGGTTCCTGCCGCTTCTCTCTCTCTGTTCCCTCCTCCGATAGCCCGCTGCGCCCGTGGAGGAGAGTTCCACAACAGAAAAACTTTCTTCCTTCCTGGTTGGTGTACCGTATTAGAGCTCTCCCTGCAGGAGCCTCGGGGATCCCAGGAGCTACCCTCGCCCAGACCCACCACCTGCCAGGAGACTTCAGAGATGTTAACCACCAGCAGCTTGAATCCCTCCAGAGATGATTGGTTTTTCTTGCTGAAACAGTGCTCCAAAACCAGAGGACACTAGATGTCATCACTGCTGAACTTGGGGGACATGGACTGGGGAAAAAATATTGTTTTTATGAGTCTTATATGTTCCCAATGCCCCCACCCCTTTGTTCTCTATTTCTTTGACTTCCTGGCTCTTCCCACTCCTTTGCCTACTCCTTGCTATAGGAACACTGCTACTCATCGTTCCCTACATCATTGAGTTTATCAAACAACAAATATTGCTCAGGTCACTACCAATCAAGTTTTAGTACAGTATCAACCCTTGCCTAAAATAACAGAGGATTATGATGCCACTGCTCCATTATAAAAACACAAAGAGGGAGTTGTGGGACACTGCTGAGGGGCATGGAGGATGTAGGGTTTTGCTGAGTCTGGTAGGCTTCTAGGACTGTCTCCTCCTTATAAGGAAGTTGAGGCAAAGTCTGAGGGCCCCTATAAATCTTAGCAATCCTGAACACTCCAGCCCCCAGGCAGGCCACAGCTGTCCCCTGAGACTAGCAGGCAATTCAAAGCCTACCTTAGTCCAGCTACAATAACATACCTAAGCAATAAGGTTACATTTCCTCTACTGACATCACAATTCTATACATATCCATGTATACTCACATAGCCCCCTCAATCTATGTATGCAAAATAGGTATCCAAAGAATACTGGCCTCTGCCAATCTCCTTGTTTCCTATGCTTCTACCTCTGACTTTCCTCTATATAAGCAACTGCTATCTATACAATAAAATGAGAACAGCCCACTGCCACGTTCTCCTGAGAGTCCTCATCTCTCGTTCGGCTCACAGCTATTCCAAGCCTCTGCTCACCCAGCCCCGTGGGCGAACAGGGAGTTGATGCGCACTGCAACCCCCTAACTAAAGCAGAGACCCAGACTCTAAGAGTATGGAGGGATAACCCTTATTTTCCATAGGATTTATTTTTCACTATGGTAACTTAATTGTAACTGCATTTGTTTATTAAACAAACTTGAGGAAGAAAATAATCATTTGTTTGCTGAATCCATATATTCATACAAATCACTTTAATTTTTGTTTTTATGGGGGGTTTGGTTATGTGCATCACAAATCTTTTTGTGTTAAGATGCTTCAGTCAATATACATTTTATATGGACATGGAGACCAGACACTGATGTTTTTCTCAGTAGCTCTTCTCATTCCTTCTAAAAGAGGGTCTCTCATTTCTCTTGGAGGGTACAAATGTTTATAGGCTACTTGCCAGGAAGTGCTAGGGATTTGACTGTCTCTTCTGTCTTTCTTTTGGCAGCAAAGTTTGATTTGTATCAGGGTAATGAGGATATGCACTCAGGTTCTCATATTTTAGTGATCAATACTTTATCAACAAAGCAGAATACCAGGCATAAGACAATCCTTTGCCAAGTTTAAATTTTCTTTATTTATTTGAAAGGAGAATGAGATTGGTAGGATAGCAGAGAATGGGCACACCAGGGTCTCTGACCACTGCAAACAGACTCCAGATGTGTGCACCACTGTGCATCAGGTGTTAAGTGTGTACTTGGGAATCAAGCCAGAGTCATTAGCTTAGCCAATAGCTTAGTGCCTTAACTAATAAACTCTCATTTCAGACCTAAAAGTCGTTTTTAAAAATAGGTATCATAACTCACTAATATTATTCACTATGTTAATTTTTAAACTTTCTAATTATATCACATTTTTTTCTATAGCCTATATGCCAGGACTTTTGAGGTTTTCTTATATGTTGAATTTTTTTCTGATAACCCAGTATTTGTAGAAAACTGACATAAAAATGAATTTTTTGGATTATAGGCTTTTATGATAGTATCATCTCAAAGGCAGAACTATGTTTTTTCTTTTCTAACTAAGCTTTAATCTTAATTATTTTTTATATCCATTAATCACCACATAATGCTATTTTTCTAATGGGATCATTCCAAATTTCCATATAACTGAATCTGCTCCATGTTATTCAATTTCTAACCACATTGAAAATGTTACATACAGAACTCTAAAAATGGAAAATACTCATATATATATATGTTATTTACCTATTGCTAATTAGACCAATAATCATTTTCACTTGTCAACCCGCAAATTGGAATCTACAAAATCATATTAAGAATTTCTTTCACATCACAAATGTTTAAGACACAAACTCTTGGATCATTCCAGGGCATTTTACACTGCTTCATGAACCTCTAAGAGGTAAACCTTCAGTTTATCTCGTTGTATTTTTCCTTCTCTCATTTCCGTGAACTAGAGGACATCATGAAATGCTACAACTGATGAGTGTGATAGCCCGCCATGTGTGTGCCAGAGGAACTAGAGGGTGTCTGTGCACCTACTTTTTAGAGGAATATGGTGGGAATTGGGAGGATAAAGATGAAAAGGTTCCTTTGTGAGTATGTCTTGTGAACAGCCTGTACATGATTCTAAATAGGCCTATAATGCTACAGCTAATCTAATAGCGATTAATAACATATATGTTATTAAAATATATGTGATTTAAATATAATATAATATATACTATAAAAAATTTTTATATTATACACTTTGTAATATATACTAGATATAATATATATATATATATATATATATATATATATATATATATATATATATATATATATATATATATATAATAGCTATTCAAATACTGTGTGAGAAATGTGACCCTGGATATACATCAAAACAGCGCTCCCTATATTTTGAGCAAATACTCTCAACAGTGGATGTAACATCACATACAAATGAACACAATGGACTTGAAGTAATTGAAGAAGTATACTTTAAGGGTCTATGGTAATCAAAAAACAAAATTATTGAAGAAGAACTGAAGGGATAATTTTTCTTTTAAATTTTTTTCTAGCCCCATGATAGTCTTTATTATGTGTTTGAGAAGTATATATTCTGAGGATTATTTTTCCTTACGTGCAGTTACCTGTCTCATTGGAAATCTCATTTTCGGGGCACCTGGAACAACCAGAGCAGCAGGCTGCTTGTCCTTCTTGACGAGATTTCCTGAACCCAGGACTGCAAGTCACACTGCACACAGAAGGTGGGAGCTGAGGAAGTCACATGAGTTGGCACGTTAACTTAAGGCACTTCTTTCAATCCAGACAATGTTAGTATA
>PVHP010042413.1:0-14143 GCA_004024765.1 Zapus hudsonius
CGCACGCCTTTAATCCCAGCACTTGGGAGGCAGAGGTAGGAGGATTGCCGTGAGTTCAAGGCCACCCTGAAACTACATAGTGAATTCCAGGTCATCCTGGGCTAGAGTGAGACCCTATCTTGAAAAACCAAAAAAAATAAAAAAGACTTCATGGTTGAAATACTATGCAGGAGTTACATCAATGGCAGTGTTATTTGCCAACAAACTGTTAACACTTCGTGCAAGCCCCACAAATCCAGATAAAAGCATATTCCCAAATCCAAATTTGCTCTCAAGGGATAAATTTCTTCCAATAACTATGGTCATAGTGGTGAGTATTGGTCACTTGGTGTATCCCAAGCCTTGTGTTAAGTCTTTTATGGATAGTTCTACTCAACTGGACATGAGAGCATGCCATTGTTATCATTTTATGAAAAGAAGAAACCGGGGCTGGAGGGATGGCCCAGTGGTTCAAGTGCTTGTTTTCAGGGCCTGCTGGCCCAGGTTTCATTCCCCAGGACCCATGTACAGCCAGTTGCAAAATGCGGCACAGTTGCCTAGGAAATAAAGCAAATAATCAGCCAAGGGGACCTGGTAAAACCAAAAGTCCTCCTATCTCTTCCTCCCTAGTGCTGGGATCAAAGGAGTGTGCCACCATGCCGGGCAATACAAAGGATTAATGCATATTTTTTTAAAGTAGTGAACATTCTTAGTCACCATTAGAATGCAAATTTAGGCTACTGTGAGATTTTATCTCACTGTCTTCTGAATGGTTTAGCTTTAACACAAAAACAAAGGACCAGTGCTGGTGGGGTTTGGGGAAAGGGGGACTGCTGGAGGGAGTGCAGACTAGCGTAGCCACTATGGAAGGCAGTGTGGCATTTTCTCAAAACACTAAAAATAGGTCTAGGATGAAACCTAATCTGAGTGGACATCTGTGGAAGAGAATTGTGAATATGAGCAGCTGTTAAGGCCAAAGTACAAGGAACCATTACAACCAACAGGAGAAAATCTGTATTTTATTCAAATGACTTCTTGTATGAATTTATTCACAAAGCATTTAAGTCCTATTAACTAGGATATATTTTTTCACATGGTAAAGCACGGTTTTGAGAAGCGTAATGCCACACTAATTCACCACTTACATTCACTGAGTTCCATTGATACAGTGGATAAACAGAAGAATATAAAAGAAGCAGAAATGAAAATAACTCAAACATACCCTCGATATTTTAAATGTCTTTGAAACTGTGGAGGCTTCCCAAGGTTATACCTATAAATGGCTTTCTGATGACAGTAAGGAAGACATAGTGATATAAGGAAATGGACTCTTAAGATATTTGCTGGAGCAGATTATTTATGTGGAAATTGTGACACAAATAAAAACTAAATTTGGAAAAAAAAACCACTAAAAATAGATCTACCATAAGACCCAACTCTACCACTCTTGGGCATGTAACCTAAGGATTCTACACTGTACATGAGAGATGCTTGCTCAGCCATTTTCACGTCTGCTCTATTCACAACAGCTAGGAAATGGAACCAGCCTAGATGCCCATCAATTGATGAATGGATAATGAAGATGTGGTACACAGATACAATAGAGTTTAATTCAGCTGAAAAAAATAATAAAACTGAAAATCGAAGGAAAATGAATGGAACTTGAGAAGTTCATAACCAAGGGAGGTAGCCCAGACTGAGAGACACAAACAAAGTATAGTGTATTCTCTCTCCTAAGTAGATCCTAGCTTATTTCTTGTTTAGTGGGTATAAGTTGGAGTGAGTATCTGTAGAAGCCAGCAAGCTAGAAAGGGATCACAATGTGTGTGTGTGGGGGGGATTGTATGGAGAATAGTAGAGTATGGGTGAAATAAAATTTGAGGGAGGCATTAGTGGGAGGGAAAGATTTAAGCAGGGATGAGGAAGAGGGATGAGGTACAGGAGGTGGTGGTGAGAGGAGAAAATCAAACTAAAGGCATATAAATAAGCCACATGGAAGTCTCTGACTTGGTAAGACATTTTAAAATATAATTTAAAAAATGTGCTTGAGTGAAGGTCCCCCTACATGATGGAGAAAGCTGTTCCCAGAAGCCATATGTTATTAATTGAAAATTCCAGTGATAGGGATGAGATATCTCCCAATGAGTTCTTGGTCAGGGAGCTCCGGAGGCCCCTAAAACAACACAGGCTACATGGGAGAGGGGGAGTCATCCTCTTCAGCGATAATTCACTGGTAATTTGCCCATTCTCCCAGTCAATAGCCTCCCATTGATGATCATGCAAGCAGCCCTAATTTAACTCAACTAAAAACAAAGACATGAAGGTAATATGGGAAATAGTGGGGGGAAAGGAGGGGGCTAGTGGAAGAGGGGCCAGAGAGAGTAATTAGGGGGAATAATCTCAAAATCATCATATACATGTATGAATAAGTCAAAAATAATAAAAGAAATTCACAACATATTCCTAAACTAGAAAAAAAAATCAGAAGCTCAGTCTCTAGTCACATGAAATCGATTGGCAAGACACGTCTCCCACTCACCTGTCACATCCCCTGGGCTGCACCACCACATCTACTCCTCTCCCATTGCCCCACCATGTCCTCTGGCTCTTTACTATGTTCAGTGCCTTCAGGGCATTATTTGGAGCATGTTGTGGACATTTACTAAGTAATTCTTTTTAAAAAAATATTTATTGGGCTGGAGAGATGGCTCAGTGGTTAAGGCACTTGCCTCCAGTGCCTAAGGCCCTGGGTTCAATTCCCCAGTACCCACATAAGCCAGACCTACAAGGTGGTGGCCCTGGTGCACTTGTGCTCTCTCTCTCTCTCTCTCTCTCTCTCTGTTTGAAAATGAATAAATAAAATAAAAAATTATTTATTTGAGAGAGAGATACACATACACAAAGAGAAAGAGAGAGACAGACACAGAGAGTGACTATAGGTAATCAGGGCTTCATGTCACTGTAAACAAATTCCAGATACATGCACCACTTTGTGCATCTGGCTTTAAGTGGGTACTGGGGAGTTGAACCTGCCTCATAAAGCTTTGCAAGCAAGTGCCTTTGACTATGGAGCCATCTCTCCAGCCCTTAAGGAATTCTTATGAATTATGTTAGTAGCTTCCACTGGAAGGGCACAATTCTGGCTGTGGAAACGTAAAGGTGCACAAGGCAAGCCTGATGGCTTCTACTGTGAGGTATGTATTTTCAAATAAAACCATTTTTAGTTAAAGATAGGACTAAAAGCTAGGGGAGCCAGAGATTTAATGGAGATAAGAGAGAACACTATGTTAGCCACACGATTTTACCATGTGAGATTCACGTATAGACAGATGTGCCTTTAGGTAAGATAAAGCAAGAATACTAATGAAACCTGAATGACCCCCTCCCCGCAACAAAAGCTGTAACTGATGGAATAGATTTTTTAATTTCTAGATCACACCATAGTACAGTGTTGTAACTACCTTCACATTATTGGCAGAAATTATCAACCGAAAGCAACTGGTGGGAAGAAAGTTGTTTATTTTGGCTTACAGTCTCGAGGGGAAGCTCCATGAGGGCAGGGGAAATGTGGCATGAGCAGAAGCTGCACATCACATCCTGGCCAATATCAGGCAGAGAACAGCAGGAGAGTATACCAACTAACACTTGTAGGACCCAGCCTGGCTGTATATCTGAGAGCTAAGTTTTAATAGGCATCCGGATGAGAGCATGGTAGCTCATGCCTTTGTTCCTAGCACACCTGTGCCCCCCAGGAGGCAGGGGGGATGGCTGAAGGCCCTAAATCCTGTTTACAAGTGCTAATAGGTTTTACTCCTGCTGGCTGAGTTTCCACCTGTGTTCCTGTTTACTGAGCCCCCTTTGTGTAAGAGATAAGGCAATGCAACCCATCCCTAGATTGTATATAAGGTTGGATGTGAAAATAAAGTTTTGAGATCTGCTTGGACACTTCTCCTGGCTGCGTGTGATTGTCCAGCTGCCACGCTCACCTTTCCTCTATTGAGCCAGGTCTCCTGCTGGCCAGAGAGACGGGCTCATTTAGCAGGGGGCCAGGGACCAGTGCAGTAACCTGGAGAAGTACCCAACAAACACTGGCAAACTAGGACTAATAAACCATTAAGGTCTGCCCCCAGCAACAAACCTCCTCCATTAAGACTCCACTTCCAAAATTGCCATCATCTAGGGACCAAGCATTCAGAACACATGAATTTATGGGGGACACATGATTAAGCCACTACATTCTTCTCCTCGCCCCCATAAACTGATGATAATCACCCATAATGTAAAATGCCATACATTCACTACAACTTTAAAAGCCCCCATTTTTAAAAATCAATCTGTTCAAACATCCCTATGGTCCAAGATCTCTTAATTTTCAGTTGTAAAACAAACAAAAACCATAATGGCACAGAATAAACATTCATACTGCAAAAAATGGCATTGGGCATAGCAAAGAAATACTAAACCAATACACGATCTAAAACAAATCAGGGCAAACATCAAGTTCCACAGCTCCAAGTCTGACATCTCTAACCAGTAACTCTCTGAAGTTTCAATTCTGCCCCTCTAGCTGGGCTACTCACAACCTGGGGAACAATCCGTCCCATGCTGGCAGCTCTCTTTGGCAGTCATCCCATAGTCCTGACATCTTCGCTGGGTTTCTACTACAACCCATGGTTCATCCTCAAGAATCCACAGGGCCTCCATAGAGGGACTTCCAATCCTGCTTCACATTGCCCATGGCCATTTCCAAAAAGGAAAACCATGTTGCAAACCCAGTGACCCTCTCTTTCCTGCATTTGTTTAACTCCACAGTATCAGGTGGGCTACCAAACATGCTAATCTGGTGAAGGGAGGGAAAGGATAAAGCAAACTTTGAAGAGGAGGACACTCCTTCAGCACTCAGGACCCTCTACTTTCAAAAGTCTGCATTCTTTCCTGCTGTCTCAATGCAGAACAGCTGGTTGAATCTCAATGGTTGTAATCTCCCAAATAATTGCAGCTGAACAGGTTCTGCCAAAAGTTTTCATTTCTTTCTGTGCCATATCCTTCTGTTCACACAAGCCAATTTCTACACAATGCAACCAACCCTGAACAACAAGTTCCAGGACATGGGCAAAATAGCAAGCCTCTCACACTCAGTCCAAACAAAGCTCTTTTTCCCCTTATAAGCCAAACCTCACATTTATTGCATTTTAGGTTTTTAGACTCTGACCAGAAGGGTCTATGAAACTCTGCTTTCAGTACTTTAAGGAGTCTCTTGGGCCAAGGTTTCAAATCCTTCCGTGTTCATTTTGCAAACCAGTTCCAAAAGGCCAAATCTATACAGTCAGGTCTCTAGCAGTAATGACCCCACTTCTTAGTACCAATTTTACTGTGTAGTTACCATCATATCACTGGCAGAAAGTACCTGACCAAGAGCAGCTAGTGGGAGGAAAGTTGTTTATTTTGTCTTACAACCTCGAGGCGAAGCACCATGATAGCAGGAGAAAATGTGGCATGAGCAGAGGCTGGACATCACCTCCTGGCCAACATCAGCAGGACAGTGTGCCAACTAATACTGCAAGCTACAGTGAATATGCCATCAAGTTCCACCCCCCAGTAACACACCTTTTCCATCAAGACTCCACTTCCCAAATTGCAATCAGCTAGGGATCAGACATTTAGAACACATGAGTTTATGGGGGACACCTAATTCAAACCACACAGTGATTTCCATTGCGTGACCTTGGACAAATTAACATTTCAGTCTTGCTTTCCTCTATAAAATGAGTTTAGTAATATATAACCCACAAGGTTTTATTTTAAAAACTACTAAATTATTTCTTATAACAATAGGTTTTTCTTGTGTATATGCATCTATATATTTAGCCATAACATATAGTTGTCTATACAGTGAATACATAAATATAATGTGAATACTTATATATGTATATTTACATACCTGAATACTGATATACATATATCTATGTATACTACACAATAATGTGTACATTATATATACATTGCTCATGGTTAAACCACTCATAACACTCTGTATTTTTTTCTACCTTTTATTTCTGACTTAAAAATATTTTTATTAGCCGGGCGTGGTGGTGCACGCCTTTAATCCCAGCACTGGGGAGGCAGAGGTAGGAGGATCGCCGTGAGTTCAAGGCCACCCTGAGACTACGTAGTGAATTCCAGGTCAGTCTGGGCTCAAGTGAGATCCTACCTCGAAAAACCAAAAAAAAAAAAAAAAAGATTATTTGCTTCTGAAAACTCTCCAGGCTGGTGGTAGGGCCTTTTGGAATATGCCTAGTGGACCACCACTTACCACCCAAGGGAAATGGGCACTTGCTCTCTCACTAGACAGCACTGAGCTGACGATATTGGATGAAACTAAATTAATTGTATCTTTTTGAAATGACTAGCCAGATTCAGATGAGTGTCATTTCCAGTCAAGCCTTCCTCTCAAAGACAATGAACTTGTTCAAAGAACAGCCATTTGACGGTCATGATAGACACTCCTCACCATCTCTAGATCTTCTGACACTGTAAACTGTTAACAATGCATCCACACACCCTGGACAGAAAAGTAAACACCGGAAAGGACCCACGGCACTCTCCTGCATGAGAACACAGATGAGAAATGGTCTGAAATTGCAAATATATCTGCAGGGTACTGGCTGCCCAAGTTGTTGTTGGTCTATTAAAGAGAAGAAGGTGGCCGGGTGTGGTGGCTCACACCTTTAATCCCAGCACTTGGGAGGCTGAGGTAGGAGGGCTGCCATGTGTTCAAGACAAGTTTAGGTTACAGAGTGAGTTCCAGGTCAACCTGGATTAGAGTGAGATCCTGCCCCAAAAAGATAAGAGAGAAGAAAGAAAAAAGGAGTGAAGGATGAGAAAAGGAGGAAGAGAAGAGGAGGAGGCAAAGAGGGGGAGAAAGAAGAGGAAGACGGAGAAGAGGGGGAGAAAGAGGTATTCATGAATATTGTTGACAGGTGACCTCATGTCAGAGGAGGCAGATGTGTGACACAAATATGTAGTATTGGTCTGGTAACATGGGAGAACTTACCAGGGTGCGACGGTCAGGTCTTCTAAGGGCAAGAGAGGTAAGAACCAATGGTGTTTTTCTTTTGTTTGTTTTTAAATTTTATTTATTATTTGAGAGGGAGGCAGAGAGAGAATGGGCATGCCAGGGCTCTAGGCACTACAAATGTACTCCAGACATATGCCCCACCTTGTGCATCTGGCTTTATGTGGGTACTAAGGAATCGAACTCTGGACCTTCTGCTTTCCAGGCAAACACCATCTCTCCAGCCCCCATCAATGGTATTTTTGAGGAAAAAAAAATTCTCTCTGACTGAGGCACAGATTCTAAGCTGGAGGTATGCAAGAAGATAAAGAACTCTACCTTGTGTAAAGCAGCCTTAATACTCACCCACCATGACTCAGGGAACTGAGCAGAAGAGGGGGTGGAAAGATTGTAAGAGCCATGGTGGGGGAGAACATCCAGAGACATGGCCCCCCTCAGTAACAACATACAAAGGGGGACAGAACCGGGCTGACTCCTAGGCTATCCATAACCCCCTGCCCCATGGATTGATCCAGACTGCCCACGGAGGAGGATATCCAGCTGATTGGGGACAGGGAAGAGAGGCATTGGGGAACTGGGGATAACAACTCATTATTTGTTCATTGACTTTATCTCATTATGGATAATAAAAAATGTATTAAAAAAAGAACTCTACCTTGTGTTTAGATTTTTGTTCCACACATGACAAGCACCAAAGGCTCGCCACTTGTTAGGAATTCAAAAAGGAACACTCACCACCAACTAAGATTTCTACCCCACACACTGGGACATCTCTATAGACACAGGCCATGTTGCACCGGAACAAGGTTGTACCAAGGGGAAGGTCTGTGACTTCGGCTGTGAAGGAATCGTCACGGTAAGAATGCATCGCTTGGTCGGACTTGTAGAGGATCAACTTGCAATGTGGATCGTATTGGTCTGACTTTAAGGAGCAGGAAATATTGACAGCCAATCCGAGTGAAATCACATGGGCAGGTTTCGCGGTCATCTGTCCTTTCTTGCACACCTCTGCAACAAAATACAAAAGTGGGGGGCTGGAGAGATGGCTCAGCGGTTAAGGCACTTGCCTTTTCCAGTGCCTAAGGTCCCGGATTCAATTCCCCAGTACCCACATATGCCAGATCCACAAGGCGGTGGTCCTGGTGCTCTCTCTCTCTCTCTCTCTGCATTTTTCTGATTGAAAATGAATAAATAAAATATTTAAAAAAAATACCAAAGTGGTACTCAGATGGAAGGAAGACATGCATTTCAAGATGCAATTCCCAAAGCACAGTAAAATTAAACACATCGGATCCCAAACCTCTGGCAGCACTGGGGAGGCACAGGTGTCCTTCTCAAGACTCTACTCAGAACCATAAACAGGAAAATGAGGAGAAGGTTGAAAGCACATTCGAGAGCACAGTTCCAGGACCTCTCAAATGTCTCTCAAGTATGTCGACTTCCCTCCCACCACACTACTAAAGAGGGCTTCCCAGAATGGATCACGTTTGTCTCCAACAGCATTGTGATTTCCAGTGCTTATTTCAGTACTTTTACCAAGAAAAAGAGGGCTGGAGAGATGGCTCAGTGGTTAAGGCACTTGCCTCCAGTGCCTCAAGGCCCTGGGTTGAATTCCCCAGGACCTACATAAGCCAGACCCACAAGGTGGTGGCCCTGGTGTTTCTCTCTCTCTCTCTCTGCTTGAAAATGAATAAATATTTAAAAAAAGACAGTTTTGAAAGAGTACTGAAAACTTGGGGTGGGGGAGGAAAGTGAATATTTAGGAATGATTTCTTCTCTTGTTATATTATTTGTATTTAATATGTATAATTTATAACATCATCTTATAACAAAGACAAAGTAATCAAAGGTTCTGGTGCATTTGTAATTGGCATCAAGGATAGAAATTAAAGAGCCAGGTATAGTTCTAGACACCAATACTTGGGAGGCTGAGACAGGGGAATCATGAGTTGAAGGCCAGAGTGGTCTACATTGTGAAACCAAGTGTTGAAAAATAAAAAGGAAATTGATCCATTCATCCATATCTTGTTATTTCTTCACAATGCAGAACCCTGGGATGATTCAGCCGATGTAAAGCACAGGCATGCATATATTCTTCTCTTTGGAAGATGGCTTCCTATTGGCTACTCTAACTAATGCCACATAACACTCACTGAAGAGAGCACCACACTTGTCTCTGAAAGCTTCCATTAACAAGCTTTGGTGAAAAAAGAACTCATAAACATGGGTTCACTCTCAGTTTTCGGATGTGATAAAAAGCCGCCACTGAAAATTTGGGTAGTGGTGATTGTATAACTGCTCAGATCAACTACCATCAGCAAGAACTGGTTAAAAAAATACTATTTACATCAAGTGACATAGATACTGAAAAATTCTTTAAACGTTGTCAGTATTTTTTCAAAGTTGAAATGGAATCTTCCTTTCTCATCTTAATTTATGTTTGGTCTTAGTTTTTTTGATCTTTGACTGTAATAAGCCAGAAGGCCAAAAACTAGCTCTCCTCTCTCTCTCTCTCTCTCTCTCTCTCTCTCTCTCTCTCTCTCTGAAAAAAAAGCAAGGAAAATGAAGCCATATTGGTTTTTTTTGGTTTTTCGAGGTAGGGTCTCACTCTGGCCCAGGCTGACCTGGAATTCACTATGTAGTCTCAGGGTGGCCTTGAACTCATGGTGATCCTCCTACCTCTGCCTCCTGAGGGCTGGGATTAAAGGTGAGTGCTACCATGCCTGGTGCCATAGTGGTTTTTGAGTATAACTGAATTCAATCATAAGTACCCCTCTGCTAAGATGCATTTTTAATGTAGAATTTGTATCAATGATGCTACTTAGGCTTTCCTAGTTCTTTTCCTTTCCTGTCCCTTTCCTTTCCTTTTTTTTTTTTTCAAGGTAGGTCTCCCTCTATCTCAGGCTGACCTGGAATTCACTATGTAGTCTTAAACTGACCTTGACCTCACAGTGATTCTCGTACCTCTGCCTCCTGAGTGCTGGTATTAAAGACGTGCACCACCACGCTCAGCTCTAGTTATTTTCTTAAGAGAAAGAATAACATTAGATCCTTATATTAATTCAGTAAATTAAATGAAACAATACTGGTTATAGACATAGAAACAGACACCTGTTTCAATGACAAAAGATTGACTACAAAGCCCTTGGAACAGGACCCCAGATGCATGGTCCATCTGTATCTGAGAATGTAAACTGCAAATTCCTCTACAGATTAGCTTATAGAAATATCTTACCTATTTTTGCTTTAATCATCAGCCCCATGGTTAAAAAAACAAGTGTCAATGAGCATCTTCTAATAGTGTGTGCCATGAACCGTCAACTCAGGAACACAATTTGATCTTTCCTTGTAAAAGAAGACAAATTCATTAATGATAAGTACGTTCAGAAAAATGCCAGAATTACATCATTAGAACAACTTAAAGCAACACTTTTTCCCCCAGAATATTGTTACACTTTTACTTCTTGGAAGTGAAAAATACTTTTAAAACTAGTAAACTGAAAATCTTAGCCCCTTCTCAACCCTCATCTTTAAAAAGCTTCTCAAGGTCAACAAAGAGTTAAGAAGGACCTTGACATTGCAGTTTGCTCTCAACCAATACTGCAGAGTGCGTGCGGATGAACAACAGAAATAAATGTACATTGCAAGGTTTCAGAGACTGGAAAGTCCAAGGTCAAGGTGGTGAAGGATTCGACGTCTGATGAGACCCAACCTTTCAGTTCACTGAAAGTGTTTCCAGCTCTGTCCTCATGTGTTGGAAGGGGTGAGGGCACTTGGGCACCAATCCCACTCCTATACCCCTACCCTATTGTAGCAGTTACTCTCTCTTTGTTGTGAGAAACAACCTGACAGACGCAGCTTGTGAAAGGAAAGGGTTTATTTCCAGCTTATAGTTTGGAGGGGAAATTACATCATGGTGGGAAAGCATGACAGGAGCAGACAGTTCTGCCTGACGTCCCCACAGCAGGAGGAAGAAGTAGAAGGCGTGAGCTCTGAACACCCAGTGCAGGCTGGAGAGATGGCTCCATGGTCTTGTGTGCAAGTGTGAGCGCCCGAGGTGGCCCAAGACTGTAAGAGTTCAAATCTCTTGTAAACAGCTGGACAAGACCTTGTGCCTGTAACCTCAGAACCACAGAAGAGCAGAGACCCAGCCAACTCTGGAATCAGTAGAGACTCTGATTCAAAACAAAGAGCAGGTGGACGAGCAATGGAGCACACAGGGCAGCATACCACATCATAAATACTGTACACACCATATACCACACCATGTATAAACGAATCTACCACACAATATACTACACCATACATATACCAATCTACCACACCATACACACAAACATACAAAAAAAAACAAAAAGAAAATAAATTTTATAAAAGAAACAAAAAATGCCCCACAAAAAAACAAAACACAGTTTCTCTCTTCTGAATAATGTAAATCAAGGTCCATCCTCAGCAAGCAGACCCCTAGCAGGCAGTACCAGCAAGATACCACCTCCAAAGTCTTCATCAATTTGAGGCTGAGTCTCACCAGGCATGGCAGCACACACCTTTAATTCCAGCACTCAGGAGGGAGAGGTAAGAGAATCACTGTGAGTTCGAGGGCACCCTGAGGCTATATAAGTGAATTTCAGTTCAGCCTGGGCTAGAGCAAGACTCTACCTTGAAAAACAAAAACAAACTAGAGTCTCATGCTCTGAGCTAGCCAGATACTCCAAGGTTAAGTAAGAGTATTAATCACAAATACTTGAGGCTATGCGGTACATTTTACACTCAAACCATTACATTCTACCCCTGGTCCCTATAGACCCACAGCTATTTCATGATGCAAAATGCATTCAGTCCAATTTTCAAAGTCCCCATAGTCTTTATCAGTCCCAACACTGTTCAAAAGTGCAATGTCTCATCTGAGACCAAGGCAATCTCTTAACTGTAAGCCTTGTAAAATCAAAACACAAGTTACAGTATCCAGAAAATGCACAGAGAAACATAGACCCATATATATTTGAATCTTAAAAAAAAACCCCACAAACATGTTTACTATTAGCAAAGAAACTAGAAACTTCCAAGAGCAAAGGAAAGTGTTTTTCAAGATTTTCTTTGGCTTTCTTTTCAGGTTATTTCATACATATCACAAGCAGTGCTGTGAGCACAATGATAAAGATGACAAAAAAAAATTGCTGGAGAGGCTGCGCATGGTGGTTCATGCCTTTAATCCCAGAACTCAGGAGGCAGAGGAAGGAGAATCACTGTGAGTTCGAGGCCAGCCTGGGACTACAGAGTGAGTTCCAGGTCAGCCTGGGCTAGAGTGAGACCCTACCTAGAAAACAACAACAAATTTTTGCTGGAGAATAAACTAGGTACAGTGATAAGACAAATTCGTTGTTGAGTGATTTGCAACCCTCTCTGTACTAAGATTCTTCTCTCTTAAATGTCAGACTAAAGGCTGGAGAGATGGCCCAGTGGTTAAGTGCACTTCCTGCATAAGCATGAGGGCCTGAGACTCTTAGGGTTCGAATCTCCAGAACCAACCCACATAAAACACTGGGTGGGTATAGCCACAGGCACCTGTAACCCCATTTCTGCAGTGGAGCAGAGGTCCAGGAATCACCAGAGCTTGTGGAAAAAAAAAATCCTGGGGCTCGAGAGACGATTCAGTGGTTCAAGTCTTGCAGTCTGATGGCCCAGGTTCTGTTCTCGAGCACCCGTGTGAAGCCAGATGCACAAAGTGGTGCATGTATTTGAAGTTCGTTTGCAGTGGCAGGAGGTCCTGGTGCACCCATTCTCCCTTTCTCACCAAGTAGCAAACATTTTTAAAAACCCTAGCCAGCTCCAGGATCAGTAAGATACTCCAGCTCAAACAGGAATCAGCAGAAGAATAAAGAGCTGGGCACCCAACATTCTGTTCATGGCACTGCAGATAACCACATGGGTGCCACAAAGGCACATACCACATACAAACACACACACACACACACCCAAAAAAGTCAGACTAGGATTCAGAGTTTGACAACGTTTGGAATATACCACCCTAGACAATTATGACATCAAGAACTAGTGAAGGGCACAGAGCAAAGTCTCAGACCTGTTGTGCCTGTTGAGGGGTCACACAGAGCTGAGGAAGTGGCACTGGGATGAGGGAAAAGTGTCCAGGGAGAAGGGTGCTCTACTATTCCATTGATGATGAAAAATAGGAACCGAATGCTGTGTGCTGGTGTGGAAGTGGATAAATTATTACAGGTCAGAGGTGCACACCGGACCAAAGAAACCCATTTGGGACCAGAAACCTGTAACTCACTATGTAGGTACAAACGTTTCTGCACTGGAACATGAGAATACGAATAGCCTCTTCCTTGGTTATCTTTTTCTTTTTTTAAAGATTTTTTATTTATTTGCAAGCAGAAGAGAGTTAGAGAGAAGACACACAGGAGAGAAGCTAAGGGCCTCCAGACGCTGCAAATGAACTCCAGATGCACATGACACTTTGTGCGTCTGCCTTTCCCTGGGTCCAGGGGAACTGACCCAGGTAGTTAGACTTGGCAGCCAATGGCCTTCACTGCTGAGCCAACTCTCCATCCCTTCCTTGGTTTGTGAAGAGTTCTGTAGGCTAACACTAAGAGCCCAAGGGCTAGGTATGGAGTACAGATTTTCATCCAAGCAAGGAAAGAACACACATAGCACATTATATCAACTAGCTAGAGTTGGAAAACAAGCAAATTTCAAATGTTCTTCAGACATGCCGGAGGACATCTTGCTTTCGGGTCATTTGCAGAACGTGGACGTGAATGTATGCACACAATCCCTTACAGTGCCCTCAGCCTCGAGGCAGCTCAGAGACGACAACCATGTTTCATAAACGAGAGCATCCAGCCTGGCCAATTTGTGTGCCAGGCATGCAAAAATGCCTTCTCTCTCTTTCCCTTTCTCTCTCTCACTTCCTCTCACTTTCTTTCTTTTGCTTTTATTTTCATCTTTCTTCTTTCCCTCCCTCCTTCCTTCTTTCCTTTCTCTTTTCCTTTCCTTCATCTCCTTCCTTTCTTTCTCCTTTCCTTCTCTTCCTCTTCCCTTCCTCCTTCTTTGTCTTCTTTCTTT
>PVHP010042414.1:0-14976 GCA_004024765.1 Zapus hudsonius
AAGAAGACTGTGAACACACAAAAAGTCTCTGAAACAATTACACTTACCACCTTTCATCCAACCTCCTGTCACATTTGGGTGGAGAATCTATTTTATCTTAAAAATGGTAAAAAGATATCGTGAATTTCCAATGGTACAAGACAACAATATAGGTGACTGCCTACTACAAGGTGGATAAGTCTACCACATCTCCCAAGTCCCACAAGTCATTGCAAACAAAGTGTCAACACAAATTCTCACTGCTATCCGAAAAACTGGTGCGAGATATGACCATTCAAATCTCATCAAAACAGAACTCTGGAAGCCATGAACACATCAATATGTAATCAGACTTCTAGCACACCTTCTGAGCATAAGAGAACATTCTGGAAGAAGGATTGTAAAGACTGCAAGAGCCAAACAATGGGACTGCAAGACAATATCACCTCACAAATATGTAACGAGCCCTTCATGACCTCACAGTGAATAAAAATAATTACACTAGGAGGGACCATGAGTGGAATGGGAGGGGGAAGAGATGATATGAGGTGGTGAGATTTAAAATTATAAGTTTTACTTAAAAAATAAGAATATATGTTTATTTATGAAAATAAAGAAATATATACACATTTAAAAATGATTTTATTAAATAATATAAATCACTACACCCAAATACAAATTGAAAGAATTAAAGAATAATTATTTGTTTCTTAAATACAAATTGGGGAGCTCATTACACTTTGACAATACTTAATGACAGTTAAAAACCTTCAATACTATACCAAAAATGAATTAAAAGAAACAATCCTATGTCTACCCATATAATGATATTTTCTTTGGTGAAAATACACAAAAGATTAAAATATTTGTTTTTTTTTCTTGCAGTACTCTGACTTCAAAAATGTGTACAATGTTTAGGGTTTATTCCATTCTAGTATAAATTTTCAATTTTTATTTTGATTTGAAGTGCTTGTCCATCTATTTGCATACATAACCATGCATTTCTGATATAACATTAGCTAAGCACTTCTACAAATTATTTCAAAATCTGCGTGCATCATTTTTATGCAAAGAATTTACTTGTTCTTCATTTATAAAATATTTCTTTGTGCCAGGCGTGATGGCGCATGCCTTTAATCCCAGCACTCAGGAGGCAAAGGTACAAGAATTGCTGTGAGTTCGAGGCAAGCCTGAGACTCCAGGGAATTCCAGGTCAGCCTGAGCTAGAGTGAGACCCTACCTCGAAAAACCAAAAATAAAAAAGGAAATGTCTATAAAATATTTCTTTGCAATATAAATTCAAATTGAGGGCGTAAGAGCTTTCAATTTGGCATTTTCTTGGATTTTTCTTCAATGTGAATATTGTGACATGGGAAAGAATTGACCTCAATATTTATAACTGTATCTCTCCAGAAAACTTTTTTGATGTCCTCTAAGATGTGATTGTAAAGGATTTTTTACATTCCTTGCCTTTGAATGGTTTATCTTAATATGTATTCTCTGATGTCTTCTAAGAGTTGAGTTCAGAGTAAAGAATTTATGACATTCATTGCATTTGAAAGGTTTTTCTCTAGCATGTATTTTCTGATGTGCTCTAAGGTTTGTGTGCTGAGTAAAGGATTTCTTACATTCATTACATTTGAAAAGCTTTTCTCCAGCATGAACTCTCTGATGTGTTCTAAGGTTTGTGTGCTGAGTAAAGGATTTATTACATTCATTGCATTTGAAAGGTTTCTCTCCAGTGTGTATTCTCTGATGTGTTCTAAGGTGTGAGTCCTGAGTAAGGGATTTCTCACATTCATTGCATTTGAAAGGTTTTACTCTAGCGTGAATTAGCTGATGTCTCTTCATATATGAGCAATAAGAGAAAGACTTGTCACATTGATTGATTTGAAAGGTTTCACTCCAGAATGTAATCTCTGATGTCTTCTAAGATTTGACTCATAAGAAAAGGATTTGCCACATTCATTGCACTTGAAAAGTTTCTCTCCAGTGTGAATTATCTGATGTGATTTAAGACCTGAGATCCAAGTGAAGGATTTTTCACATTCTTTGCATTTGAAAGGTTTCTCTCCAGAATGTAATGTCTGATGCATTAGAAGAACTGAGCGCTGAGTAAAAGATTTGTCACATTCCTTGCATTTGAAAGGTTTCATTCCAGTGTGAATTGCCACATGTCTTTTGAAATGTGAGCACTTAGAAAAAGATTTGTCACATTCATCACATTTGAAAAGTTTCTCTCCAGCATGTATTCTCTGATGTATTTTAAGGTTTATGTGCTGAGTAAAGGATTTGTTACATTCATTACATTTGAAAGGTTTTTCTCCAGCATGTATTCTCTGATGTGCTCTAAGGTTTGTTTGCTGAGTAAAGGATTTGTTACATTCATTACATTTGAAAGGTTTTTCTCCAGCATGTATTCTCTGATGTGTTCTAAGATTTGTGTACTGAGTAAAGGATTTGTTACATTCATTACATTTGAAAGGTTTTTCTCCAGTGTGTATTCTCTGATGTGTTCTAAGGTGTGAGTCCCTAGTAAAGGATTTCTCACATTCATTGCATTTGAAAGGTTTTACTCTAGCGTGAATTAGCAGATGTCTCTTCATATATGAGTAATAAGAGAAAGACTTGTCACATTCATTGCATTTGAAAGGTTTCACTCCAGAATGTAACCTCTGATGTCTTCTAAGATTTGACTCATAAGAAAAGGATTTGCCACATTCATTGCACTTGAAAAGTTTCTCTCCAGTGTGAATTAACTGATGTGATTTAAGACCTGAGATCCAAGTGAACGATTTTTCACATGCTTTGCATTTGAAAGGTTTCTCTCCAGAATGTAATTTCTGATGCATTAGAAGAACAGACCTCCGAGTAAAAGATTTGTCACATTCCTTGCATTTGAAAGGTTTCTCTCCAGTGTGAATTACCACATGTCTTTTGAAATGTGAGCGCTTAGAAAAAGATTTGTCACATTCATTGCATTTGAAAAGTTTCTCTCCAGTATGAATTCTTTGATGTCTTCCAAGATATGTGTCCTGAGTAAAAACTTTGTCACATTCATTATATTTGAAAAGTTTCTCTCCAGTGGGAATTACCTGATAACTCTTCAGAGTTGAGCCATAAGTAGAGGATATGTCACATTCCTTGCATTTGAAAGGTTTCTTTCCAGTGTGAGTTACCAGATGTGTCTTGAAGGCTGAGAAAAAAATAAAGGATTTGTCACACTTTTTGCATTTTACATAAGATTTCTCTCCAGTGTACATCCCTTCCTGGGAGGGCAGTGGAGGAAGAAAATTCCAGAGACACAGGAAGACAAGTTTGGGATTGAGATGAAATCCCACCCTAAGGATATATGAAGGGTTTTAAAGGGGAAAGAAATACTCTACCCCCCCCTCACCCCCAGCCTCTCTGCCTGCCTGGCTGCTGGTGTTTGTGATGCATCTCTTTGTCAACATTGGGACAAAGCTTCCTCTACTTTCCAGTCTGGACTGAAGACCAGCAGCTCCCCAGAAAGCCTTTAGTGCTGGATTGGAACTGCTGAGGCTTCCAGCCACATGGACTCAGTGGCAACCAGTTCTTTGTCTCATGGGCTGCAGATTACAGCCCCTCTTTTGCTACAATTCATTCAGTTCCTATAGAGAATACTGACTAATAAAACACACTTGAAAGGATCCTAAACAAACTGATTTTTGTACAAACCCTCAAAGATAATGACTTTTAGTTTTATAGAACATGATCATACCTATAATATTCTCATAAAAGCAGTTAGGAAAATTTATTAACTATCCCCAGAAGCAACATTTTTAATCACATTCAGAATGCTAAAATTTGGTATAAACTAAAGAACAAGTTAATCCTAGTGGAGATTTAAAGAAGGGAAAATTCTCGCTCTACTGTACACATAGAATAATCTTTAGCAGCACATATGTTGGATTTCTTCACTGATGTATATAGAATTCAGGAGCCAGAGGCTGAGATAAGCTATTCAATGGAGAATTGTGTTCCTTTGCTACTTCATGCAAATGTATACAGGATAACCAGAAGTATCCTGGGGAACTCACCAGAGTACCCTGAATTCACACTAACTTTCAGAGGTGGACAGGCCTTTTAGTTACCCTCAGAGGCTCAGTCACTGTAAGCCCTGTGTTGAAAACAGTATTCTCTAAAAGATTGCAGGCATGTTTGTAACTTGCTAATGAGGATATTTACAGGTAATTCAGATAGAAAGTAAAATTTTATTACAGAAATATTTCATATTGGCTTGGAAATATTGAGTTACAAAGTCTTCATTACGGAGAATTCCAAACTTCTTTCCTAGGGAAAATGAGGCCATAGACAGAGAAAGGTGAGTAAGAAATGATATCATCCCAGTGAGGAAGAAATGCTTCCTGGGGGGCATCATGCATTCTAACTAATAATTTTATGATTTTATTAATTCATCTTAAAGGCTTTATATATTTATCACAAGCTTACAATTTCGTACTTTTTATTAGATGTTTTAATCCACTTAATATCGCTTCTTTACTACATTTTATGAAACTGAATTGTGTGAAACCATTTGACATTGTGTAGCAACATTGTCATCTAAAATGATAATACTTGGGAATTGTATAATTGAGGTATCAGCAATAGAAGTGGAATCTTTTTTTTTAACATTTTATTTATTCATTCTCAAGCAAAGAGATACAGAGAGAGAGAGAGAGAGAGAGAGAGAGAGAGAGAGAGAGAGAGAGAGAGAGCACACCAGGGTCACCACCTTGTGGGTCTGACTTATGTGGATCCTAGGGAATTGAACCAGGGGCCTTAGGCACTGGAGGCAAGTGCCTTAACCGCTGAGCCATCTCTCCAGCCCTAGAAGTGGAATCTTATAACTTAAGTTAGTTATAAGTGAAGCACAGTAACATTGTGCTTGTTATTTTGTCTGATGTAAGACCCAATTCTCTATTCCATGACACTGTTTTCATTTCACGTTATTTCTTGCTAAGGAAAACCCTATTGTGAATCAAGAGATAGCTGCACATTTTGAACTGTTTCCTCACCGGGCTTGGTAGTACAAACCAGAAATCCCAGTATTCGGGAGGCAGAAGTAGGTGGATTGCTGTGAATTTGAGACCACACTGAGATTACATAGTTAACTCTAAATCAGGCTGGCCAACAGCAAAACCCTACCTTGAAAAACCTAAGGATGCTTGCTTAAAGAATAAGTGCCTGGATTTGATTCTCTATTACCCATATAAAGCCCAATGCAAATAGTGGCACATGCATCTGGACATCATATCCAGTGGCAAGACAATGTACCATTACTCTTATCTCTTATTGATTAACTCTATCTATCTCAAGTAAATAAATTAATCTGTTTTTTAAAAAATCAGGCTAAAAAAACACAAATCTCAAGCTAGAGATTGCTCAGCCATCAAAGACACCAGCTGCAAAGCCTGACAGCCCAGTTTCAATTCCCCTGTCCCCACATATAAATCAGATGCACAAAGTGTTCCATGCATCTGGGGTTCATTTGCAGTGGTAAGAGGACTTAGCACATGCATTTATATTCTTTCACATTTCTTCCCTCCCTCCCTCCTTTCTGTCCTTTATTCCCTCTTTCCTCTTCTTTTTTTCCTTCTTGACCTATGTCTCAGAGTATAAATACACAATGCATATTTTTAAAAATATATTGTCTAATAAAAATCTTGGTCAAATGCAAAAAATCGGCCTAAGTTTAAACATTTCATGGTTCCTATGGTGTCCTGGTTTGATCCAGGTGTCCCCCATAAACAAATGAATGTGCTTTCAGTGATCGATCCTCAGCTGATGGCAGTTTGGGTTTTACAACCTCGCTGGACCTGTACTGTCGGGGGCGGGCTTATGGGGTTATAAACCAGCTTACTCTTGCCAGTATTTGGCACACCTTCCTGCTGCTGTTTGCAGTGCTGTAGCAGAGGTGATGTCCACCCCTCGGCTCATGCCATCATTTTCCCTGCCAGGATGGAGTCTCCTCTCGAGTCTGTAAGCCAAATAAACGAATTCCTCCACAAGCCTCTTTTGTTTGGGTTCTTTCTGCTCAGCAACATAGAAATCTGACTGCAGCACCAGCCTATTGTTGATCCTTTCCCATTTCCAGAGAGACAAATAATTCAACACTTTCTTACTCTTGTGATTATTCATGTCTTTTGGAAAATGTAATTTGTCTCACATGGTCTATACAGAATGTCAGCATCTGTGAATCAATAACTTGGGAAAAAGACAGTGATAGTACCACAGAGAGTCCAGTGGACAAAACTGTTGAGTTCCCAAGGATATATACATAAAATCATCTTCAAAAAGAATAATGCAATCACATATTCAGGGTAGTCACTTTAGGGAGGTTTTTGTTTTGTTTTGTTTTTCAAGGTACAGTCTTGCTCTAGCCTAGGCTAATCTGGAATTCACTATGTGTTCTCAGGGTGGCCTTGAACTAACAGCCATCCTCCTACCTCTGCCTCCAGAGTGCTGGGATCAAAGACATGAGCCACCATCACCACACAGAGAAAAGATTTGAAAAGTCCTAAAATTTACCATCACTGTTTGCAGTTTTTACCACTGACAGAAAGTCAGGTAATTTAGAATATTGAATGGAATAAGGAAGTAATCCCTTATATATTCATCAAACAAAGTTTTATATCATACTAGTATTTATTTAAATATGATTTAGATGTAGGAACGTAGCAAATCTTCTACTATCTACAATAGGATATATTTTGATTATGACAGTTTCAGGCAAGCTCCATAGACACCCTCCCCTTGAGTGGGAGGTGTCTAGCTAGAGCTCAAACCTATGACTAAAACTTATTGGACAGATATGAACCAACCACCTGTATCCCTGCCCACCTGGGGAAGGAAATACTGAACAGATAATCCTGTATCCCTTTTTCTCACACACATGTCCTAGAAGAAGGACTTCTGACTCTCTAGGGACCAGTAAGGTCCCATCAGTTCCCACCACAACCTGTGGTAACGGGCTGGATTTCTCTTCCACCTGTATCTATCCTTCTCAAGATCTTTCCTCTTTCTGCTTGTTTAGCTGGACAGCAAAAATTCTGTTAAAACTCCACATTTTCTCTCCACACACTGGTGGCTGCAGAACTCTGTAATACCCCATGTTTCCTTAATTAATAAAATCTCCCACTATACCTTAATATCTTGTTGTCTAAGATTTTAATTCTTTAACTTTGTAGACAAGAATTTGGGTACTCCTTAAATTTTGGGGTGCACTGAAATTTTTGCTAGGCATTATCTAAATTCTAATCCTCAGTTCACCCTGTTACATATTATTTAAATCAAATAATCATGAATCATTTTGGCTAACAGAGCACTTGGGAAAACATTTTTAGGTCTTCTTCCTCTTTGACTATGAACCCTTACCTGAGCCCTGCTTGTTTTATTCCAACATACCTGACTGCTTGGCTTTGGTCTCTTCTCTCAACACACTCCAGGGCTCTTTGTTATGCTCCAAGCAGGTGATCAAGTCTGGCTTACACAGAAGAATACCTTTGGATTCAAAAGGAACAAATGAATTGCCTAAGATTCTTTTAGTGTACCCTTGGATTTCAAAAATACTTATTGCTACAAGCTAAAAAAAAAAAAAAAAAAAAAAAAAAAAAAAAAAAAAAAAAAAAAAAAAAAAAAAAAAAAAAAAAAAAACAGAACAGAGTACTAGATGATTTCCCAGTAAAAATGCTTGTGAATATTCAGGAAGCATTTGTTGTTTGCAAATACTCAGTTTCATTTTGATTGACAACTGGGTCAAATGAAAGAATGGAAAAAGGAACTCTCTCATGTGGATCATATTGTATTCTACTGAGTTCTTGAACTTAAAGTAGAACAAAATGAAATCAAAATGAGAAAGTTTAAAGAAACATACAATATCATGAAAACATACTTTCATATTCCCAACTTTCCCGTTATTCATGTAGGATCTAGAATTCACTTACAACAACCTAACAGTTAAAAAGGAGTCTGTGAGCTGGAGAGATGGCTCAGCGATTAAGGCACTTGCCTCTAGTGCCTAAGGCCCTGGGTTCAATTCCCCAGGACCCACATAAGCCAGACCCACAAGGTGGTGGCCTGGTGTGCGCTCGTTCTCTCTCTCTCTCTCTCTCTCTCTTTCTCTCTCTCTCTGAATCTCACTGCTTGAAAATGAATAAATATTTTTTTTAAAAGGAGTCTGCAACAGATCCATGAGGTTGACTTGAAAATTCTGCCAGAAAAATTCTTCTTACCCAGAGAGTCCAGGTTGCTGTAGTTTTCCATCATCACATCCTTGTACAAAGCCCTTTGAGCAGGAACCAAGCATTCCCACTCCTCTTGGGAAAAGTCTATGGCTACATCCTTGAATTCCCAAGAATCCTGAAATTACAAATAACAATTACCCAATTTGACCTGGAGTAGGTTCTGTGAATCAAGGGATAAATGAAGAAAGTTTTCTAGTATAGGTCAGCAATGATAGTAACACTTTCTCAGGTATTCATGTTCATTAGTAAATGTGTTTTCTAACTGTGAGAACAACATATTATAATGACTTCATTACCAGTACTATGTTTTCATGGTGTGAGGATAAAAATAGAGAATAATGGCTAAATGCAAAATGCTTACTTTAAACTGCTCACTTAAACTCAGAAAAGAAGCCGTGCCACAGATCTTGAGAAGAACAGCAGATGTGCAGCTACCAGATAGAGCACAGGAGGGTGGAGTTGAAGAACTAGCTGCTTATCTGACTTCTGTAAGCTGCCTACACCATAGGTATATATGAGGATAAGATTAAGTAACCGCATACTTGGCTTCTGTGAAATGCTTCTGCAGGTTGACTAAACATAACCCCTGGACTGAAAAGCCCAGGCACACCAAAATATGAACATATGAATGTACCAAAGAGAAAATAGCCCATGCAAACTGTTCACTTCTGTCTATAAAGAGGTTTGAGATCCTGCACTGTGGACCATTAGTCTCAGCTTGCTGTGCCTTGCTGTGTGACCATGGTCCGGGTTCGAACCTGTTCAAATAAATGACCCTTGCCCTTGCTCTGACTTGAGTCTCTGGTGGACTGTCTTCGGGGGTTGCAGACCTTACAATGGAATACATCAGACCACAGTGCAGATTTGACTTCAAGTCTATTATGTCACTTTTGATGACTTTAGTGAGCAGTACCACAGTGTGGACGTGACCTGATGTTTGGCTCCATGAACAAGGCACTGTGCACAAGTTCTGCTGCATGGTGGTGTGTGGGGAGCCGTTATTGTGCCATAAACTGCGTCAACATTTGTTTTGAAGGTCTGTCCTTCCCCCTACTAACCAATGCTAAGTTCTTATTTCTCTGTCAAACATTCTCTCTCTCCCACCTGCAGGCTTTCCTCCTAGAGATCATGACCCCTGCTGTGACCAACTTACCTAGCAACCTGGTTATGCTAATTCCTAGCAGCCTTTTGCCCTTCCCCCTGTGAAAAAATATTTAAAGTGCTGCCTGTTTAGAATAAATGGAATTTGATTGGAATTTCAACTTGCTGCATTCTCTTGCGTCTCTTGTTCCCACCCATTCTCACCCCTTCTCTAGGGCCCTCGCTGTGACTGAACCACAGGCGGGTTAGGACAATTGGCTCCCAACGTGGCCAGCGTGGGCTACACAGCACGAAGGAACAGGTGAAGAACACTAAATCGAGAAAAGCCGCAGTATACATCAAAGAGAAAAAGTGAAAATATAGAAATGACCACCCATGGAGTAGCCTGCCTCGTGGACAAGGTCTCATGAGTAATCAGTGATTATGGGACAAGAAATAAGTAAGCATGAGATAAGTTGTTGAAGATTTAAAAAGAAGTTTTAGAGAAGCGAGGGGTAAAGGTTTAAATAAAAGATTTAAGGATTTTTTGATTTTATAAAGGAAATTGTCCCTGGTTCCCCAACAGGGAGCTATAGATGGATATGAATGGAAAAGAGTTGGTAATGCTTTGCAGTTTTATTACAAAATATTTGTTTTAAAAAAAATCCTGTAACTGCCTTTTCTTATTGGAACTTAGTTAATGAAATAATTAGTTTTTGCCAGGGAAATGTCACAGTCGCTGTGTCGATCATACAGACTGACAGACTTTTGCAAAATGATAAAGAGAAGGGAGAAATAACCCAGAACTCCCAGGATAGATGCGAGGAAAAAACTTTGGCCCAGAATTATGAGGAAAGACACCAATTACCAAGCGAGGATCTAGTAGGAAAAGAAGTAGATTTAATTTTTTGGGATAGTGAGGAGGAAGAAATAATTGCAGAATCAGAAAAAAAACCAGGCTGAAAATAGCAAGGAAAGGAAAAAGTAAAACCCTGATTATTAAAATTGAGACAAAAGGAGACCTTCAAAAATATAACCTTCCCTAGAAAATCTTAAGCAAAAAGATGATGATATTTTGTCAGATTCTGACTTCGAGATAATTGAGGAGGAGGCTGAAAATTACCATAATCCGGACTGGCCGCCATTTAAAATTCACCCTCCTCACTATTGCTCACAGGTTTTCACGCCATTCCCTGACCCAGAGCCATTTCCTATTATAACCATGCCTAAGTGTAAGAAAGTCCTTTAGGAAAAAATAGCCCACCTCAGAGAACAAACTCAATTAGAGAAAGAGCATCGAGAGTTTATTGACCAGCTAAACAATTTTAGAACTGAAATTTCTAAAATAAAAAATAAAAAACCTCCTTATTCGCAGCCACTTTTAAAGGATAAAAAACTTTCCTTTCTGATCTTTGGCCTTTTTGGGAGCTCCCAGGCCCTGAGCCAAAGGGTGTAGAAGGCAGTCTCTTTAGGTATGCTCAGCAAGGAACCACCTTCATGGGACCATGCGAGCCCCCTGACCACGTGGCTGCTAGGAAACCCCAGCAGGGTGGAGATCTAGTTCAAAATGCCAATTGAGAGTTTAGGAAAAATTGAAACTGGTATCCCCCTCCACATAGAGATTAAAGGTAATCAAGAGAGAAAAGGCTTAGGAAATTTATTATAGAGACTACTGACATTCCTGTACCTCATGCAGATCAAATTACATGGAAATCGGATGATCCTGTGTGGATGAATAGCCTCTATGAAAATAAAAATTAGAAATTGCCCGCCAGTTAGTACAGGAAGAATAAAAGTGGAATGCATAGGCACCAGGGTACTGTGGGCAACCAAGTTTCCTTTGAAGGATGGGATGAGGGTCCAGTGTTGCCAGCTCTTCTGATTTTTTAGAGCAAGTGGAAATTTAGATTTTGTGTGTGCGGGGAAATTTTCAGTTTTAATACACTGATCAAAGTTATTTGTGTACTTATTAATTTACTAATTGAAACAGGGCCTTGCTATAGAACGCAGGCTGGTTCTGAACTTGTGATCTTCCTGCCTCAGACTTCTGAGTACACCACCAAACCCATCTATTGCTTCTTACTTTTAAATTATCTCTACTGTGAACAAAAATGCATAGTTCAAAGCCCATGGGGTCCTGTTTTGCGAGCCCTGCCTTGGTGGAGAGCTAGGTTTCTTAAAATTTATTTCAGGGCTTCAGAGATTGCTCAGTGGTTAGGGTGATTGCTTGCAGAGCCCAATGACCTGAGTTCGATTCCCCAGTGCTCACTTAAAGCCATGTGCATGGGGTGGCACATGCATCTGGAGTTTGTTTTCGGGGCTGAAGGTCCTATCCTGCCCATTCTCTCTCTCTCTTCTCTCTTTTCTCCTTCTTTCTCTGCTTGCAAATGTTTACCACTGTGGTTGACAGGAGAGATTGGGAGAAATCCTCTTACTTTCTCCATGGCCTGATGTCAGAAACAACTGATCAAAAAATTATAGCGGCAGGGAACTCAGTGCATTTTCTAAAGAAGAAAATATTTTTGTGTTTAAAAATGAAGCCTATACCCAAATATATAGCATAGTTCTTGTTCTTAAGCTTTTTGGCTACGAATAGATGATGCTATACATTTTATGTAAAAATTGATCCAAGTTGGGATCCCAATAAATTTCTGGTATTGATCTGAAATGTAATAGCTATTATTATTCTAACTACATTTCATTCCATTTTGTCTTTCTTTGAAGATTTAATACTGTTATCAATACTCAGGAACTATTGCAAGGAACTCCCTAGATCACATTCTATTACTGAATTCCAGATATCTATTTGTGCTTCCTATTCTGTATTGATAATCAACCCCCAAACAAACTTCTACATTTTGTTAATGTGCATGATTTTGTTTTTCCCACGTTAACCTCTTTCCAGCCCATTCCCAATGCCCTCCTAGTTTTTTCTGACGGGTCATCCTCTGGCTTTGCAGCTTACGTCTATCTTGACAAAACTGTCCAATTTATAACCCAAGACAAGTCAGCTTAACTCACTGAACTCCAAGCTGTACTTGCAGCTTTCTCCGCTTTTCCAGACAAGCCTTTTAATTTGTTTACTGACAGTGCTTACGTAGCTTATTCCATCCCCCGGTTGGAAACTGCAGCACAAATAAAAAATACATCTAGAGCAGCCTTGCTATTTAAACAATTACAAACACTTATTCATAAAAGAAAACACCCTTTTAATATTGGCCACCTACAGGCCCATTCTAACCTGCCTGGGCCTTTGTCTGAAGGAAATTTCAGAGCAGATTTGGCTATGTGACAAATATTTCATGTAACTGACCAGGATAAAATTTCTGCTGCCTTAAAGGCTCACCAACTTCACCACCTAAACACCCAGACTCTAAGGCTAATGTTTCATATCTCCAGAGAACAGGCAAGACAAATTATAAAACAATGCCCTTCTTGCATCACCTTCTTGCCTGTTCCTCACTTAGGAGTAAACCCCAGAGGCCTTAAAGCCAAATGCCCTTTGGCAAATGGATGTTACACATATTCCTGAATTTGGAAATCTAAAATATGTACATGTATCTATTGATACCTACAGTGGATTTATTTTTGCGACACCACATTCTGGTGAAGCAGGAAAACATGTCATTGCTCATATTCTGGCTGCTATAGCAGTATTGGGAATTCCGAACAACAACAAAAAAGATAATGGCCCAGGTTACACTGGATCTGTATTTACTAAGTTTTGTCAGCAACTTAACATTAAACACACTACCAGAATTCCCTATAACCCGCAAGGCCAAGGTATTATAGAAAGGGCTCATTTATCTCTTAAAAATACTCTCCAAAAAGTTATAAAGGTGGAATGGTATCCTGTTAAAGGCTCCCCTCCTAACCTCTTGTCACACTCACTTTGTATTTTAAATTTCCTGACCCTGGACAAAGACAGACACTCTGTAGCAGAACGTTTCTGTCATACAGAAACTCGCAAAGATTTTGCTACGGTCCTATGGAAGGATCCTTTAGAGAATAAATGGCATGGTCCAGACCCGGTCTTAATATGGGGCCAAGGATCTGTATGTATGTATTCAAAAGAGCTAGATGTTGCTAGATGGCTCCCAGAAAGATTAATAAAACAAATTGATAATTATAACGCCTCCAGGGATAAAGAAACTTCCGGAGGAGATTCTTCTCTTCTCCCTTTACAGATATCATGAGAAATCCTCGGTGGACTTTCCTATGGATAACGCGCATCTGCTGCCCCTCATCAAAACAAGGAATTTTCTCTTCCAAACCTGCCAGCGGAAGGTATGACTGCATACCTCACACAAGTGTAACTGTAAGACCCTCCCCCATGCCAAACTGACTGAGCTGCTCATTACTAAGGCCATGCAAATGCTCAGAATGGGAACTTTTAAGTTCCTAATATTTAGAAGAAACAAAATTGTTTAAGGTTAAAATTTTATTAATTTGATTTCTAGTCAAGATTTATATACCCTTTTTCTATAAAATCATTCATTCAGGATGAGCATAAGCTCACTGCCCTCTCCCCTATATTCATTGTTACATTCTTCAAGCTGCTAGTGGCCAGTCACTTAGTATAAGTAACTACCAGAGTTTTGAAGCCCAGTGAGACATAGGAGTGACTGCTTTAGCTTGATTAGGAAATTAAATCAAGGCTGGAAATCACCTGGGGAGAAGCATTTGGGCTTGTCCAGAACCCATTGTAAGGTGTGAGTCGATAGGGGCTTGCAATCTACATGCCTAATGGTCATCTACTTGTAATCAGGAACCAGGTGTAAATTAAACCCCCCCTCCTCCTGCTGCAAAGGCTTTATCTGTTTGTTGCTAAATATTTTTACAACAGGTACTTAGGATTTATTTACAGAACTGAGGCAGAAGAATAACAAAGGTGCTTAATGGACTAATAAAAAATTTTTTTTTCCTCCTGAGTTATTCGAAGGCATTTTCCTGATTCTACAATTTTGGATTTTAACTATGATACAGACCTTTTGTCTCCTCAGGTTAACTTTGATCAGTTTTTGAAAAGTCGACCAAGGAAAGACTGATATATATTCTAAGTAACCTCATTCTCAGATGCGGTAAAAATGTTAAATATAGCTGTTTAAGAGATCGTTATATTTTGCTTATACTGTCTCAAAATGTATAGCATAAAGTTATTTACAGGACATATTTTTTGTCCATAGATTTTTAACCTAAAAAGTGGAATAAATGTTATATGGTTTATTAGTTTTCTTTATCTACACTCTTAAAGGCGCTACTCACAAATAATTGCCTAATTCTTTTGTTACTAGAATATTTTTTTCTTCCATTATTAGATAAAGGTTAAATAAAATTGGTATAATTTTTCTGAAATTCTTTATTAAAAATATTTTATTTATTCATTTTCAAGCAGAGAGAAAAAGAGAGAGAGAGAGAGAGAGAGAGAGAGAGAGAGAGAGCGCACCAGGGCCACCACCTTGTGGGTCTGGCTTATGTGGGTCCTGGGGAATTGAACCCAGGGCCTTAGGCACAGGAGGCAAGTGCCTTAACCGCTGAACCATCTCTCCAGCCCTCTCTGAAATACTAATAGGTTTAAATACTAATTCTATTAGATAAAAAATGTGTTGGTTGCCAATTTCCTATAAAAGCCAGCTATATATACTGGTTC